>QZGG01000640.1:0-117271 GCA_006409495.1 Sedum album | reverse complement strand
CTATAGAGAGCCATAATTATAGTACATGCTGTGGAAGGCCTGGCCCTTGACAGACTTCAAGATGTGCTGAACTTAAGGGTCAGACCATCTTGAGATCATATCTAGGCCAAGTAGTTTTGGCCTTTTGGGCTGCTTAACTGTCATTGGGTCACACCCACAGTGCCACACCTTGAGTACGTGGACAAAGCTCACCACCACCAGCTTGCAGTCTTTGGCCAGAGCTGAAGGATTCTTGTTGGGGTTTGGTAAGGGATGGAGACCCATATCTCACTTCACTTGCATCGAATGGTGCATCTCCCAACACAACATTTGTGGCTATCAATCAGCTCCAAAGGTCACACACCATTTTTCATGTGTCAATTGTCATTACTCAAAACTCTATAAATATCTATCAATGATTTCAATACAAATCATTTGTGTACGTCTTCATGCATTGTAAACCACAAGCTAGACTTCAGAGCATTTAATTTATACACAATCAGTTTGTGTACATCTCCCAACCCAACATTTGTGTACATCCAGTGCCCTAAAATCCGCCACGATGTACATCTATATGATAAATTTAGGACGAGTCAAACTCGAACGCTTTTGACTGTTAGACCAAAAGTAAACCACTAAATTTTGATATTTTATCTACTCGTTACGCACCGACACATTTCCTTTTTTAATTCACGTGACACAGTTCGATGTGAGCCGTGAATATAAACGAGACAATACAGTTTTGGCAATTTGTCTGAATTTAAGGACATATTCATATGGTGTCATATTTTGTTCTGTTACGTTTCATGACTAGATGCTTTGTCAGATTGGGACCCACACGGACAACCTTGTTTCAATATCAACCTTAAACTTAGTGTATTTCGCGTTCACTTGCGTGTTCTTATTGGACCGATTCCAATTTCCATCTGTCAGATTTGTTCCTCGTGCTTCTCAGACCTAACAAATTGGCTCGTGTACGTAACACCACTTGATTTTCAGATCCAAAAATAAAAATTCCATATGCACCCAAAATTCACATGCTTGCCTAACTTATTTTCACTTAAATACTTCTAAAGTCTCGAGGAAATTTGATAATTTTAATTTTTAAAATATTTTGGTGGCGTTAATTTTTATGATCTGCAATAAGTATGCAAAGATAGACGATAATATATAAACGTATGTAATTTTTCTTATAAAGGTTCAAGAAGGACATTTTGTTTTGTAGGATGATGAAACACAATCTCGATCGTCCAATATTAAAAATTTAAAGGATGAGATTTACAGAAAAATAAACCGTCAAATGTAACCGCCTGTGTATTTTGCAAACTCAACAACCCAATTTAATTAATAAATAATCTAAGCTCAACTGTTGATTAATCAAAATCGACGAATGAGATTAGTCTTTTAGTCTTACATGAAATTGATGATAATTTTGATATTGCTACTAACGAATATTCGTATAATCACTAACAACTAACGAGTTTAAATTAAGTAATTGGATAAACTACGACGCAAAACATTCATACCTAATCATAACTTAAATGTTTTATTTACTACTATTATTCATTTAGCTGTCTCCACACACCCGTTATGGACTTGTCTACCAATGTCCAGCTGTATAAATATAAATCTAGAGTCTTTTGATGTTAGTATAAATCTTAAGTTTTTTTGATTGAAAAGGGCAGTAGTCCAAAGAGTACATACGAGATTTAAAAAGCTAAATAAAATGTAGCCTGACCCGAAATAACAGAAAAATACGACAATAATGATAAGAGTTAAATCGAGTCATTTGCCTCGTTCAGTACTACGCTATAATCGGAAAAATCCTATAGTGAACTAACAAAAATGAGACATTGAAGTGACGATTGTATCATGAAACATGAAGGATCAAGAAGTGAACAAGCAGTAACGATGAAGCTGACAGCTGGGTGGAAGCATGCAGCGAAGCGGTTGGAAGCAAGGAGGTAGCTGGCAAAGAGGCAGGTGGCAAAGATGCAAGAAAACAGATGGCAAAGAGGCAGGTGGCAAAGATGCAAGAAAGATGGCAAAGAGCAGGTGGCAAAGATGCAAGAGACAGATGGCAAAGAGGCAGGTGGCAAAGTTTGCAAGAAGGCAGATGGCAAAAAGGCAGGTGGCAAAGATGCACGGAGGCAGGTGGCAAGGAGGCAGGTAGCAAGGTGGCAGCTGCTGCCAAAAACAATAGCCCAACAACACCCATACTTATTGCAAAATTGACGGCACCGTAGAAGACGATACGGCTGGGGACGTCTCAAGAGGATGTTGAAAGAAATCTCATACCTTATAGACTTGAGAAATAAAAAAATTCATTCATGAAAATATAGATTTTTCAAAAATTCTCTCAGCTAAAAAAGAATATAAATTTTGAGTTGACACAACACATGTATGTCTTTTAAGGTATATATAATTGAAAAGATACACATTCATAAATAGGGAATGTATTATGTGGAACCCCCCTTTCCATGGATCTATGGATCTCTCTTTGCAGCCGTTGATTGCATTTTTTGGACGCACCAGATTGCGCCACGTAATTGCACATGACAAATGCACATGTGAGTTGCACATGCTTCATTAATGCGCTGGCACAATCTGGTGCGTCCAAAAAATACAATCAACGGCTGCAAAAAAGGATCTATGAATCCATAAAAAAGGGATTTCACATGATACTTTCCTTCATAAATTATATAAGAATGAGATAACATAAAATCTGAGACAACTAAACACGTGTGTCCAAGTCATTTACAGCAAATGGTAAACTGTTGACGTATGCAATCACACACAAAAAATCAATTGTCTCTATCCAAAATGACAAGACATTAAGAAATGTTATCTTTCAAGTTTGGGATTTGCCAATCGAGGACTCCAATTATTTCTATATTTGTAACTCAAGGACTCCAAATTGTTCCAAATTTCAAGGAAGGACATTTTCCCCATCTTCATATAAATATCCTAACTCAACTCAACTCTCATCATTCTATCATCAAAACCTCTTTATTTTCTTCTCTTCTTGAGCTCTTGTGGGTTCTGCTTTGTGTGAGGATTCAAGGCATTTCAAGTGCCACATAATGACCATCCTTTTCGACCAACACTTCCATGGTATTTAACTCGTATCTGTATCTGTTTCTCTATTCATAATACTACTAGATATCGTGAGATAATTTGTATAATCTGATTCTCGAATATGTTATCATATCGCTAAATTTGAATCAATATACAATTTTTATGAAAATTTATTTATAAAATTGTGTTGCATAGAATGTACTAAAAAATAACATAATTTGTTTTTCCGTTTTTGGTGGAATAAGTAGACTCGGATCCGATAATGCGCTGCAATTTGCTGCGAGCACAAAAAAGACGTCGTTTTGATATTTTTACAATAACCCTATGTAGTTTTGAGTGAATATTTTGCTAAAACTACGTAATTTTGACTTGTATTAAATAGCTTTCGCTGCACTGGATCTCAATTCGGAATAAATCTAGCTAGTGATAATTTAATTAATAGTTATTGTTAAAAATTAAAATGGAAATGTTGACCAAAGGGACATTTTGTTTGACTCAGACGTCCAAGTGGATGATGAGAGCAAGAAGACCCAAAACGGCGTCGTAACGGAGCTCGAACTCGACGCAGGCTTTCTCGCCGTCCCGGAGCCTAAATCTCCGATCAGCGCCTCCGGGTTTCTGCACCGGAAATCAACGCATTCGGTCATGCTTTCAGGAGTTATGATGCGGAGAGCGAGAGGCAGAAAGGAGTTGAAAATTTCTACCGTCTCAATCACATACACCAAACATTCGATTTTGTAAGCATTTTTCTACTGTTTTGAATGAATTTGAAGTTAGTGGAGATTGAGATTTACTTCAGTTGTTGATTTGTTGGTTGATGTCGTTTTTGAATGAAGATAGAAATTTTAGGGTTTTTGAATTTTGGTTATTGATATGATTTTGATTTGATTTTTGATAGGTGAAGAGGATGAGGGAAGAGTATTCAAAATTGGATAGGATGGAGATGAGCATTTGGGAATGCTGTGAACTGCTTAATGAGGTTGTTGACGAGAGTGATCCTGATCTCGACGAGCCACAGATCGAGCACTTGCTGCAAACAGCTGAAGCTGTAAGGAAGGATTACCCTGACGAGGATTGGTTGCACTTGACTGCACTAATTCATGGTATGATATGAAATCCATTTTTATGATCGATAATTCCAATTCCGGTCTTGTTACTGATTTCTGTTGACAAATTGTGAAACTTAAGTTGAAATGATTGGTGGTAACTTATTGTGTTGATTATTCTTCAGATCTTGGAAAAGTTCTATTGCTTCCTAGCTTTGGAGGGCTTCCTCAGTGGGCAGTTGTCGGAGATACTCATCCTCTTGGTTGTGCTTTCGATGAGTCCATTGTTCACCATAAGGTCTGTGTAATTGTTACTTAATTCTTTTTTTAATTTGTTTGGACGAACTTGTACTTATCGTGTTATTTGATATTGCAGTATTTTCTTGACAACCCGGACTACCACAACCCTGCTTACAATACTAAGAATGGGGTTTATGAGGATGGGTGTGGATTAAATAATGTGATGATATCGTGGGGGCATGACGATTACATGTACTTGGTAAGTGAGCCATATATTTCTTTGTTCTTTATGTAAGTAAAATAAAGAAAAGCTTCCATACGTGTGTTTAAATTGTCTATGCTACAGGTGGCAAAAGAAAATAAAACAACACTACCATCAGCTGGATTGTTCATTATTAGATACCACTCATTCTATCGTAAGCTTTCATGATGCACAAATTTCACTATTTTCCCCTTTTTACCAATATAATGTTGATCGACTTGATTGTATTAAACATTACTGATGGGACTTTCAGCCCTGCATAGATGCGGCGCCTATACACACTTGATGAATGATGAAGACAAAGACAATTTAAAGTGGCTCCATATTTTCAAGTAAAGAATTTCCTCAATCAGTGTCTTAATTTTTAGTTCACTATTAGTAGTAACATGACCTTTAGACCTTACATTTTTATTCAAAGTGATTAATGTGGTTGCGCCTTGAATTCTTGCAGCAAATACGACTTGTACAGCAAGAGCAAAGTTAGAGTTGATGTTGAGAAGGTCAAGCCTTACTATCTATCCCTGATTGAAAAGGTAACAAGGCGAACTTCACATCAATGAAACTTGACCTCTACCTAAGTCTTTGTTTTAAGTTCTCACTTTAATTTTCTTTCTTTGGTTTTCTTTCTATTGCAGTATTTCCCTGAAAAACTCAGATGGTGAACTCTGGATGATTTACTTCATTTTATGCGTTACATTGAGTTGGAAATAAATTGTTGGGTTTTCGATTTCCCACAAAAGTACTTGTAATGTTCAAAGCAACATATAATCAAAATGCATATTTTTTTCTTAATGTGTTCATTGTTGGCTACTGGCCTACTTACCCAGACTAATAATTTCTGCGTTACATATTAACTAGAACTACTCAAATGAAATAAATGACAAAAATTCATGAGGAAATGGATATTCCAATACAAGAATTGAACTGGATTTTTGTTAAACATACCGGTAGGGTTGAGTTTTTATTAAATGGCGGTTAATTTGTAAAAAATCTAGCGTTGAGTTTGACGGTTTTATCTAGATAAAATCTCACTCACGTATATTTAGATGGCATTCTTGCACTTTATTCCATACTGGTAATAGATAATCCCTTACATTACACTTATTTCAATTTGATTTCACAATAAAAACATTAACAAATGATAAGTAATTACAGAATTATCTGATCATCACATCAACAGCTAAAACCTGTTCAAAGGATGCCATCATCTGTCATTTTAATGGAACTCATTTCTTTGGCAAGTAGTTTATCATTGTTGCAGTGCCCATTCTCTGCTGGAGCAGTATGAAGGTCTTCCTCTTCGACAATGCCATCAGTGTTCAGGAAACTTGGCTGGTTAGTCGACGAAAGAAGCCTAGCCCACATCCTGTCTGTTATACAAACTTTGTTGTGTGTCTCAGTTATTCTCTGCAAGATTACACGAGTTTCAGCAATCCATAGTTTTTGCTGTAAAAGTTTTATCTCAAATTAAGATAAAAAAGATTTGATGATTTATCAACTTCAAAGGTACCTGAACAGGGATATAAGACTGTCGTCCATTCACTGATCCAACTGTAAAGCCTGTATATCCAGCCATAGCTCCATGAACAGCGCTCTGAGCGAGTAGCGTGCAGTAAACATTGTCTGATGCAATGCTAGGTACCGCACGGATCATATAAGTTGGATCTATAGGAATACCAAAAATTATCAAAAATATAAGCTAATCTAAAAATGCCCGAATATCTAAGAGTAAATCGAACAGAGAAATATATACCTATATACTTGAGATTGATGTGCATTTTGGTATTAGTTTTGAAGTGATCCTGCACAGGCAAGAGAGTTTCATCAATGCCCGAAGAGGCACGCAAAATGGCCTAATTTTTTTCTGAAACCAATACGTACTTTAATTTTATGGGATAACCATAGTCCACGTCTTGCATAACTTTGTTTCCTGATTCGTCTGTCCGATCAGTAGAAGGAATACTTTGAGATAGCAGCTCTTGCCCTGCTCCTTCTGCGATCACTATGACCATATGTCCATTTTCTTTTAATCGTTTCTCTATATATTCATATAGTCCACCAGGCCTTCAAGGAAAATGGTGACTCTGGAATCAAACAGCAATCCACATCTCGACTAGCTAGAGTTGCGTACATTGCTATGAAACCTGCACCCAATAAAAGAACTTATTCTGAGTCTAAATTCTGACAATAGGAGCTTTTTTCTTATATAAGATAGGACATGAAGGTGAAGGTGAAGGAGAAGGAGAAGTTACCGCTATCACGACCCATAAGTTTAACCATGCCAATGCAATTGTCAAAACTTTCAGATTCCACATGAGCAGCATTTATAGCGCGCTGGGCCTCCTCAACAGCAGTGTCGAATCCAAATGATTTGTCAATAACCTGAGTGAAAATGTTGAAACACAATCTTTTTAAGAATTGACAGTTTGTTTAGGCTTATCAATCTAACAGCATACACACGGGGAATCAGACATACCGGAATATCGTTATCTATTGTTTTAGGAATTCCAGCTACAGAAACTTTTAGACCACGCTTTCTGATTTCCTGTGTTTCAGAAAATATATCATCATGAAAACTATACACATGAGTGTCATGAATACTATTTGAATGGTGAACTTGGTTTACCTCGTATATTGCAGCAGCCCCTTTCTGCGTTCCATCGCCTCCTATAATGTAAACCTGTGAATGAAGTGTTAGAAAAAGTTAAGAAGAAAGACACAATATTTAGTATACTTGTATCTCTTTTGGGAATCAAGTACCTGATTGATTTTACGATCCTGGATGCTATCAACAATTTTTTTGGTAATATGACCACCTCGAGAGCTGCCAAGCATCGTGCCACCACGTTTATGTATATCATTCACAGTTTTAGGAGTTAAGTTTACAGTGTTTCGCGCATAGAATCCCCGATACCCTCCCTGAATACATTCAAACCACAAATAACATTATCGCAAGTGAAACAAGAAATTTCTTTCATTGAAAAGGATAAGGTATTGGTGTGACTTACTTCGATTCCAAGCACTTTATTGACACCATACATGTGATATAGACCGCATACTATTTCTCTGATAACTGTGTTTAAACCTGGGCATAAACCTCCGCAAGTCACAATGCAAGCGCGGACATCATCAGATTCAAAATAAACCTGAAACAAACATTACCCATTTCAAGAACAATACATTTACATACATACATCATAATTCAAAAATTAAAACCATAGAATGTAAAAGAAACATACCCTTTGACGAGGGCCAGCACGTCGAAAGTGCACGCCTCTTGGACTATTCGCATGAACAACAATCTGCCATCAAAATAAAATCGATAAAAAAGTTAAAGAGAGGTGCATATCTAATACTATGCAGTCTGCACATAGTATTTCTACATATTTCATTGACAGTCTTTTAACATTCTTGGAATGTTTACCTTTTCAGCAACTGTGTCATCTTCGTGGACAAAATACTGCCTGGAAAAACATATAAAAACCGACACATTCGGTTTAAGATAACAATGCCAAAGATCAAGACATAAAACACAGTAAATCGCAATTGTTATAAAGTTCATAAGAAACTCAGTACATACTTTACAACAGAATACGCAGGATTCTTTCGCAGCGGGTTCTCGGATGTCTGTCAAAACAACAAAATCAACAATCAGAACTCAGACACAAATTTCCATCACAACAAAAATCAAATCCTCAATCTAATTTAACTATGTCAAGAAGAACATTGTAAAATATTAAACAACAACGACAAAATCAAACACGGAAATATCTCGAAAGCGAATATTCCACATCTTCAATGATTTCTGTACGGCATAAATCATAAGGTCCAAAGTGATTCATAGAAAAAGCAAAAACTAGGGTATAGAAATTAAAGGCAGGAGCAGAAGCAGCAGCAGCTTACAGGAAGGTCAGGGATGTAATCGGTGAGATGAGGAACGTCTTGAAGCACATAACCATCTTGAGCGTGGACCGTTTTGATACTTGAAGTCATCGTATTAGATGAAGATAAAGATCTAAACTTTGGAGTAAAACTGAAAGACCCTTAAGGCCTGGAATTCGATTCAAATTGTCAGATGTTGGAATTTGAATGATCAAAGAAATCGATGGATGTTAAAGATGATAACTTTACAAAGTACCTTTGAGAATCGCAGCGAGAAAAACAGAGCAGGAACAGAGCGAAACAAAGCAGAGCAGATGGCCGGCAGAGTGGATTGAATTTTTGGTTTTTGTTTGGGTTGGAATTTAATAAAAACTTGTAGAAGAGTCTGAATGATTACTGCTTTTATATAAACTAATTAATTAATGTTAAATTTATTTAAAATAATATTAAAAACGAATTCTAATTGAAATTGGATTTTATGAAATTTCTTAAATTAATTATTGTATTGTATAGTGAAAAGATCCAAAATGTGTAACAAGATTTTGGAAACTGAAATCGAGTGGTTGATGAAATTCAGATAATTAAATTTTTAAAAAGTAGCACTTGTAGTAAAAAGGATTTTTTTGGAAATTGTAAAAATTAAATATTTGTAAAATTTGAAATTGAGTCGATAAAATGGACAAAAAATCAAGGTAGATTCCACTATCAAATTTAGTAGATTACTAATAGATGGCATCAGTATTTGACTTGACAAGGATTGATAATAGAATGTTGGCTCCCATTTTCATACACACCATACTGTAAGTTTTGATAATTTGACGGTTAAATTAAATTAATTTTTTTTGAAATCGGTTATGTTTGAAAAAAATCTTAGCTATCTATTTGATGTTTTTTTGAATTAAATCTCATTTATTGGATTATTGATAATTAATTATTCGAGATATCATTTTTACTCTTGATTTGTGTATTGCAAATATGGAATAATTTTTTAATTCATTAAATAACCAAATGGGTGGGAAATCTGACTTAACTAATTGTTGAACTCAATTCACTTTCTCAGAATTAGTTTTCTTGTTATACTTAATTTTTCTTCTTTTTTATTTGAAATTGTACCTTATTTACTATTCTATTCATATGAATTTTCATTTTTCCTAACTTTGATAAAATTGAGAAAAATGTCAAAATTATAAATGATACTTTGCTATATGCAACTAACGGAAAGTGTTTAGGCGGACAAATTATATTTTGTAGGACCGAATGCCATCACTTCAACTGTTGATATTATTATTACAACGATTGATATTGATAACCATCAATCTTCAACCATCTATTTCCATGATTATTGTAAATTACAACCATAATATTTAATTAAAAACGATTTAATCACATCGTTAAATTAATCAAAATTAATAGTTACGACCAAGTCCCTCCAATTCACACAAAAATTACATTTTACTATTGATCTTAACTCTGCAACAAACTATATGTTGATTAATCTTAAAATGTTCTTCATTTTGCAAACATTCAAAACCAAGACATTTTAGCAAAATGGGTAGCAGATCATGATCAACTGATCAAGAATCAAGATAATAATTTTACTATAAAGACAACATAAGGCAGTTGGCCATATAATAATACTTTGACAAAATCATATTTATATTTGAAGAGAGAATTAATTAGCACGCTTAACCTAAAATATTCATAATCATGTGTGGTGTGGCAACATAGGATAGGTGTCTTCCCTAGAAATAACATTATTTAACATATACTAATCAAAGAATTACTTACACGTATTGAGGTGTAAATGTCATTATGAATGTAAGGCCATCATCAAGCAATAAGCCAAATCTATATGTTGTCTTTTGGATAGTTCATCTTGACCATTATTAAGTTCTTTAATAACAAATCAATCTAATATTAATCACACATACAAACTCTTAGAGAGAAAATGTTCATACCACGAACAAGCAACTACATGTTGTGAATAGCCCCAAAGGGTGGTCCAATGGAGGTCATAAGTTCGATCTCTACTAAATATTTAAAGATGAAATTCTTTAATTCGGTCAGTTGGTCCCATTGTTATGGTATAGTCGCATCTGACTGGTCTCAGCGAAGGTGGTTCCCCTTCAAAAAAACTACATGTTGTCCATACAAATAAGATCTTGTGTTTATATTATTTACTAACATTAATTGAGAAATAGCAAGCATTTATTGACATTTATAACAGTTGCAACTTCTTCAGTGTCATAAATGTCATTGTGAACGACAAAAGAAGAAAAATGTGACAAGAATTGCGACAAAAGATGTCACCGGAAAAGGAAAAGCTGATGGAATACTTCTGGTTCAATGTTCATTTCCAATAATGGTGGCATCACATGTAATCAATCTACTTCAACTGTGACTTGTGATAATGTTCCCAAATATGTTTGTTTAGATTAATGCCATGTCATTCTTATATCCGTGTCTGTTCCAACTCTTAGGGACACAATGTGTCCTTTCCTAATTGATCTCAAGTAGCAGTTTCTTGGATGCCTGATAGTGATCAGGTCTGTGCCTAATTTCAACTGTAAATCTTTGAAAAATCAGATGAAAATAATAATATAATTTACTGTTTACCATTAACATTGGGCATTTGGTCTAGTGGTATGATTCTCGCTTAGGGTGCGAGAGGTCCCGAGTTCAATTCTCGGAATGCCCCCTTTTGCGACAGGCATCGATCGTTGTTCATTCAACTTGATTAAATGTTATTCAATGTTCAAGATTGCAAATAGGAAAGGCAAGAAGGGCAGTATTTAAGCTAATAAAAACCTGACCGCTGTAACGGCCCATAAGCTTCACCACTTCAATTCCATTTTCAGTACTTTCAGCCCACACACATGGGTAGGTTTATCGCACGTTGAGCCTCTTCTACAGCTGATGACTTGTCTACAAACTGTACAAAAAATGTAAAAACATAAGCCTCTAAACTCGATCCATAGGCGCATAAATTTGTGTGTTCGCAAAATTTTGTCATTGCCACAAATGCACATACAAAATAGTTAACTCAAAAATGCAAAGAATTACGTAAGCGTTGCTGGGGTATTAGGATTCAGTATATATCGAGTTTTCGAATGTCGTCACGTGTCTCATCTGAATTTAACATGATAAGTGACACGTGTAGAGGACATTTTGATAATTGACATTTTATCGAAATTATCAAAATGTCATTGTCCTTGGATTTAGTAGGGTAATTAGCACTTGATAAAAATATAAAATGTAGAAATTTCAAGTAAGATGATAATAATCAATATTTTTACACAATGAGTAGCTGTCGAATTGTTAGTCATCCGATCTTTGCGTCTTTGTTCTCATCTATCTAATTCTTGAGCAACATAAGAATAAATTTTTTTGTAAAAGAAAAAAAAGTAACACGATAAGAAAAATCTGAGTCAAATTACATTGACTCGAGTGGGTCAATCGGAAGTCAAAGTCAAACTTATATCTCTTGGTTATGGCGCGCTGGTGAACCAAACCCTAATTTCTCGCTGCGGCTCACACCGACTGTGAAATTGATTTAACAGTAGATGAAAATGAAGGCCGAGACTGATGCTGATGATAACCTGCCGGAGTTTTTCAAAGTCTACTTTCGCCAACACAGCTTCCATCAATTGGTATACTTTTCCCAATTTACACTTTCTTTCAGTTGATCTTTTTCAGTTTTGTACATTTTACTAAGCTGAAGTTGCTGATGTGTGACTGCAGTTAGTTCCGAGTGGGTTTGCGGATTATATAGGAAGGAGGAAATCTGGTTTGGCTAAGCTGGTGGCTGGTTCGAATGGAGATTCTTGGCGAGTTGAGTTGGTACAGAGTGGAAATGATTTGATTTTTACTGAAGGATGGCAAGGTTTTGTTGAAGACAATTTGGTCGGAGATGGGGATTTTCTGTTTTTTAAATTTCACGGTAATTTGGTATTTAGTGTTACTATATATGACAAGAGTATGAGCGAGAAAGGGATGGAATTTATTGGCGAGAGTGGTCAGGGAAGCAATAGTATTCTGGAAATTGAAGAACAGCAGGATAAGGTTAACAATGTGATGAGGTCATGTGCGATACCTATTAAGCCTGAAGGTGACTGCAAAACTGAACGGGTGACTTTAGTCCTCACTTTTTCAGTTGTCCTCCTGTTGTGGATTTGAGGGAGACGTTCACTTTTTTTTTTTGGTGTTTTTCAGTTGACGAAACAGCAGAACAAACTGATGTCTCCGTGAAACCCTCTTTTGAAAAAGTTGTCAATCTACACAGCTTTGTGAGTATCACAGATCCCTTGCTGTATGATGTAATCACTTTTATACAGTGGCAAATAATTATAGGTCGCTGAATACTCATTCAGTTTAGAATGTTCATGAAATCAAGTCATATGATGACTTAATACCCTCTTCAGTTCTCGTGAAATTTAGAACTGGACAGTTTTAATTGCTAAGAAATAGACATTTCTGCTTTTACCGTACATGCATAACATTATAGATGTTTTGACTAAATTATCTCCATGTGTAGAGAATATTATCTTTTGACAGAGTTCTGGACTAATTCTTCGTGCTTATTACTTGGTGGAACCCAGTCTGACCTGGCAACTTTCATGCAGGGTGTGCCGAAATCATTTGTCCTTAAACACTCATTAGGCTACAAAAGTTGTGAGAGGATGGTTCTCCGTAACAATAGAAACTCATCCTGGGAAGTGAAAATCATTAACAATGGAGGCAGGATTAAGTTATCTGGTGGCTGGCGCGCTTTTTTACGTGAAAATGATATCAGGGAAGGAGATGTTTGCAAATTCGAACTTTTGGACAGACTGGAAATGATGGTTTATGTTGTGACCGGAGAAGAGGGGCATAGACAGAACAAGGTAGATGTGGCAGGACCAAAGGTGACTCCTTCAAAGAGAGCTGCAGAAGTTTCTCAGCCTGGTATCAAACGTGGTAATTAATCATTCTCATTTTCTAATTTTTTAAAAATTGCAACAGCATTTAGACGCTCTTTTCTTTGAGCTGAAAATATTCATTATGAACAGTGAAAGTGTCCAGTATCATTGATGCTATGACTACCATACGTGAGATGCTCACAAATGTTAAGGACAAGATTTCACACATGGAAACTCTACTACTTCGACTTTCCAGCGACGTTGCCGCTTTGAAGAAAAGTTTCAGAATTTAGAGACTACAGACTACGCATTACACCTAAACCTACTTCCACTATCGGGCAGCAGAACATCTGAGCATAAATGCCACCGCCAGTGTTCGCTACACCCTTTGCTCTTCGGGATATCTCCATTTTCTTGCGAGTTTTGCCGATTTTTCATTGCTTGTATGAACATATTGTTTCTGTCCGCACTACCAGTTAAGTGTCACATTGTGTTGCACAAACAGATTTACTCCCTCCGTCCCATATATTTTGTCACATTTGGGGTTGGGCACGGGAATTAAGGAATTGAGTGGTTGTGATGAGATAAAGTATGAAAGAGAATGAGTGGAAAAATAAAATATTTGATAAATATTAGATGTGAGAGTAAAAGTAAGAGAAAAAGTTTCCATTTATGGAAATGTGACAATTGTTTTGGGACGCCAAAAAAGGAAATGTGACAAAATGATTGGGACGGAGGGAGTATAACGAAATCTTAGTGATTAACTTGTGTTCTATTGTGTATATTTTGTTTTGCACTCACCTGAGCCTTCTGTCAAACAATGCTGTCTTGGTAAAACATCATTGTTTCATAACCATAGAGACATGGTATATCATAATGTACTTGTTTATCAGCACTCCATTCCACATATTTGCAATGTATGGAGGTAGGAATCACATATGCTTAGTATTGTTTAAGCATCATGAAATTCATATCTAAATGTATTAAAATGGTCTGGCTGAGCTGGTGGAAAGAATTTTTATTCTGGTGATGGGTGGAGATATTTTGTTTAACAGAATAGTGCGAGATAGAGACTTTTTATGTATATTAATTTCATGGAAATTTGATATTTAGCATCATCATTTAAATTTAACGTCTAACAAACTCTCAAGAAGGGCCGACGCATTGTTACACTCAAAAAGAGTTCAAGTTATTTCTATATAGCTGATAAATTCTTACTGTAATTGCGACCGTGTTCCAAAATCACCTTCCTCACGCATCTTTAAGAAGAAATAAAGCTGATGAGCCAACACATTTCCTAGCAATGCAAAGTATTGCAAACTCCATCAGTCAATCTCCAAATACTTCACATATGATTCACATAATACCCAACGGCAAAATGCAGTTTCAGAATTCTCACACCATTCAAATTTTTAAAATGCAACAACATAAAATATAATTTCAAGGAAATCCACAGTTGAGAACGTTGCCAATCTGAAATTTTATCAGCTAAAAATTTCCAAATAACATAGAAAATTGGGTTGAATCCAACTGAATGGTATAAAATCCTGTAAATCAAAGACCAAGCAGTGCGCCAAAATGAAAACCTACCAATATTGCACCACCAAAGTGCCTCATTTCTTAGCTTTTTTCGGCAGTCGGCATCCATTATGCGCGAGGCGAGTCACATCCTCAATATACACTATGGGATTCAGATCACCTTTCGAATGGGTATATCCATCTCTAAAAGCAGTAACTGCCAGCCTCTTCTTCTTAAAAAACTGAAATCCTTTCATCCTAATAACAACTGATTTCACTCCCATACTCCTCGCAAGCCTACCAACATGCTCGGCCGTAGCCTCAGACGCATACTTAGACACCTTAGCAGCCTGATCAGGCAGCACTCCAGCAGCAGCCCAAACTTTAGTATTCCCTTTGGAATCCGTCAAGTTAACTAAAGTGTTGTTGTTCAAAAACTTCATGTGAACGATATCTGGATTCTGATCGATGGTTCTGGTGTTGTGAAATCCTTCGAATTCCTTGTTCTCTTGAATGATTTTCCTGACGAAATCCATCGATCTGGTGCTTGACGGAGGTGCAGTGCGTGGATTTGCAAAGGTTGATGGAGTCGCGGATCGGAGATCGGAGTAGCTTGGGAAGTCTTCTGGTGTCGGATTTGGTGGATTTTCGGACTGACGATTTTCGGCGGCGGCGGCTGTGTTGTTGATGAAATTTGAGAAGCTGGAGAATGAACGAGTGCGATTGGAGACCATCGAATTCGTAATCGAACGGAAACTGGAAAAGCGGTGCATGGTTTGATCGGACTGGTGACGAGTGGATTGATGCTTGATCCGAGCTCGATCTCGTTGCGTTCGATTCCGAAATCGAAACCCTAGACGATGATTACGATGAATGTTTTTATAATTACGAAAAAGTCCTCGTACAGTAAGTGTAATTGAGATAGCTCCGAGGGCATTTTCGTAATTATATGACGAGCGATTCCAGACCTAATTTGGATATCATCCATTGCATCGTATTCAAAGAAAGTCATTTTACACATCATAATCTTACACAAAAATCAGAAAAAATAGCTTCGCTGGCCGATCATAGCATTGTCAAGATAATACATGAGATGAGAATGTGACTAAAAAACATCAGTTCGTTGGAAGCAAATAAATATTCAAGATTTCACAGTACCGCGGCGCGCGGGTATCAGGACCCCTTGCAAAACAGCGACCACCAGTGATAAAAACGAGCATCTAACTCTTGCTACTGTATTTCATTTCTTTAGACTGCATCAATACAACGAAATTCATGCGGGAAGTCAGCAGGATAGATGCAGATTATATGGTCGTCTCTTAGATGTCATTAGTAGCTAATCCGATGCGTCGAAATACAGCTTGGAAAGTTTGCCCACCATTTCTAGCAACCTTTTGGCCTTCCTCTGTTGCACTGCTTAACAGTTTAACAACTGGATCAGCTTCCAACTCTGCATCAGTGAGGGGTTCGAACATTGGGTGATCATCTAAACATGCTTTCATCCACTCTCCGAGCTCCTCGACATCAGTTATTGTGTAGATGATTCCACCAACCTGAAGAGCATAAGCATACTCATCCAGCAAATGTGGGCTGATGACTCGACGTCGATGATTCTTTTCTTTGAAGTGAGGATCAGGGAATAAAAAGAACATCTTTGAGAGTTGTCCTTTCTCAAAGTAGTTTGGAATGTATTTCATCGAGTTGGTTCGAACCACGGACACATTCTGATACTGACCGGGATTTGATACTCTCAAGGCTAGGATTCGTTCCTTGACATATTCAGTCACCTTGTCCCTGAGCTCCATTCCAATCATTAAGGTTCTGGGAAGAGTGTAGCAAGACTAATCAAAAGTCCACCAAAACCACACCCGACGTCAGCAAACTGAATCCTCTGGGATGAGCCAACCTGACCAGATGCAAATATTTGAGGGAAATGGAGAGAATAATCGACATGGCTAGGAGAGATTGGGACTGGGAAATGTGAGTCGCTTAAAGGGTTGCTGTGAGCTCTGGCACGGTAAAAGCGCTTCCTTGGCAGGCCTGTCGACTTGTTAAAATTTGAACTCACTTTCCCTTCTGACATTCCCTCAACTGCATAAAGTTTGAACAAAAATTACAAATTAAAAAAACAACAACAATCCTATAAAAAAAAAACAACAACAATCACTGTATTAAGTTCCGCAAAAACAATAAAGTTGCGCAAAGAGCAATGCCCTAATTCTAAAAACAAACCATTTGGAAAACAATGCAATTCAATTCAGAAACAAAAATTGTATTAAGAAACAAAAATATACGTTTGCTTCTTCTATGAATTGTAGACGATGAATGACACAAAGTAAGTGCAGATGAGTACTGGGAGGAGTGTGCTTACCTGAATTCTATAGAACCGACGGTCTGTGAGCGGGAGGGGAGTGACGATTAGCCAAAAGACGGCGCCGGGGGAGGGAATGATACGGCGAAACGCTCCGCTGGTGATAATTAGGGTTTTAAGACAAATGACGTCGACTGCCCCTTGAAAAATAAACACAAAATTGTGTATAATTTTCTTTCGTGGCTTGAAATAGTTTAGCATTTTAATTTTTTTTGAAAAAACAAAATTGGATAATATAAATTGGTGTAAAAAATAATATTATTTACTTTACAAATATCGTTATTTTGTTTTGAGGGGTGAGCTGTATCACAGTTTTCATTTGTATTATCGTTTTTGTAGGAAAAAGTTTAAGAAAGACGGATAAGTATTTGTAAGACGGTGAGATACAATCTCGTTCGTTGATTACTAATAATCTAACGAATGAAATTTAAACAAAAAAAAACCGTCAACTCCAATCGTCCGTGTTTTTTACAAATCCAATTGCTCAATTAATTAAAAACCAACTTTAATTTCAATCGTCAGATTAATCAAATCAACGATTGAGATTTCGTCATTCGTCTCACGAATATTTAATGTCTTCCTAAAACTTAACTCTTCTCTTGCATATTATAAGAAGTCAAATTAATTTTAAATATAATCACAAAATCTGAACTATTAACCCTTTAATAATTATATAAAGTGGGGTTCATTTGAAATACTAAGACTCCAATTTGATTCAACGGTCCATTCACCTTTTTATTTTTAGCGAAATAATTAAAAGACACAAAACGAAGTCAAAATATGCAAACAATTTAGTTAAAAGTGCAAATAATGAATAAAAAAAATACATTTGTACACTTGGAGTTGCCAAAAACTGGACTCTAATTGTATAATTGTCGGATGTCAAACATACAATCATTCATTAGATATCGATGGCTTCAAACATATCTTTTGGATAAAAATGGCAAGACAAAGTCTAGAAGGGAAGCTTACAATTCAGCTGGGACAAAATAACCAACAATAATGTCGTTGATATTGTTTAACAATCTCTTCACGTCACCATCTTTGTCATAAAACTGATGAACAAACTAACATTTATTTATGTAATCAAACTACAAATTAAATCGTTGTAACTTGTCCATCTAGACATCCCCATTCACCCTTTTGTTTATAAAAACCTCATTGATCCATCCAACCACAAATTGACTTTCATAAAATGTCTGATCATATGGAAATCACCACAGCCATGTCGTCCTGTCCGGTTGATGTCCGCTTTGATCTCGATGAAGTTTTATGCACTACGATGGACGAGTACTCGACGATTCTACGGATGAATGAAGTCAACTCCGTTATATCTCAGTTACCCATTTTGAGGATCGATGAGCTCGAGTCTATGTCAGATGAGGAAGTGATATGTATCATTTGTCGAGAGGATATCGCAACCGGGTGTAGACAGCTCGAGTGCAGACATATTTACCACGAAAACTGCATCGTGTCGTGGCTCGCTCTTGATTCTTCTTGCCCACTCTGCCGCTCTGTCGTTGTTCTTTCGAAAGTCACTTAACATGAATCACTCTAGTTTGGTGCTTTTTCTTGCAAGGATACGATTGTTTTGTAATTTTCAGACTTATTTTTGGGTCGTTTTACGATCTCTTTCCAAGCTTTGCGTTTTGTTCTAGTTGTACATTGAGTTTGAAGCCACCAGTGGAGATTAGCCCATCTAGCCTTGTTGGTATCCTTCCGTTCATTTTCTCTAGTATAGTTTGAATAAGTTTCAAAGAGCATAGAAAATTTTTGTGAAACAGAAAAACATCGTCTCAACTGTTGATATCTATCAATTCAACAGTTGAGACACAATTATTATTAAAAATATCTGTATTTTTTGCTAATTCATTATAAAATTAATTAAAAGTAATTTTTATTTCATCGCTAAATGAAACACATACAAAAGTTAAATGACCTGAAATTTCCAGCAACTGAGAGTCATCTTCTGTGTCCGATGGCTCTGAGATTCGTAACCACAATCCCAATCTTCGCACCTCCAATCGACACCACATCAAACCACATCCGCAACCTTCCAACCGAACTCCACTTCTCCAGATGGAACAACGCCAACGCCGCCCACTACGAATCCCGCCGTCGCGCTCAAGAAGAAATCGAACGCGACATCCGTCTCACCCGCCGATTCCAATCCGCCGATAACATCGCCTCCACCGCCACCGAAACTCCCTCACGTCCCTCCACTCCCTCCACCTTTAAATCCACCGGCACCCCATCCACTCCCTCTAAACCCTCCATCCCCGGCCGCAAGTCCAAATACTCCAAACCCCAAAAATTTAAAATCATACGCGCAGACACTCCAAAACCCTAATTACAACACCATTTGATAGAACTGAAAAAGAGAAAAATGTGGTGGTGACTGAAGATGGAGTTTCGTATAAAGTGGAAGGTGTGCCTTTTGAATTTATGTATAGTTATACGGAGACGCCGAAAGTGAAGCCGATTGGGTTACGAGAGGAGCCGTATTCGCCATTTGGTCCGGCGACGATGGGACGGCCGTGGACGGGGAAAGCACCGTTGCCGCCTAGTAAGAAGAATTTGAAGGAGTTTGATTCGTTTGTGTTGCCTCCACCGCATAAGAAGGGTGTTAAGCCTGTGCAGTCTCCGGGACCGTTTGTGCCGGGGTCTGGTCCGAAGTATGTGAGGAGTAGGGAGGAGATATTGGGAGAGCCGTTGACGTCGTGAGGAGATTAATAGCATGGTTGAGAGCTGTCTTAGGACGAGTAGACAGATGAATATGGGTTGGTTGAGGCCATTCATGATTTCATCGTTTTAGTTTGATTTACTTGGTTTTTTAAGTGGCTTGAGCTGAATTTGTTTTAGGTCGGGATGGATTGACGCATAATATGTTGGATAATATACATGCTCATTGGAAGAGGCGGCGTGTGTGTAAGATCAAATGCAAAGGGGTTTGTACTGTTGACATGGACAACGTCAAACAACAATTAGAGGTGATATTTTTTAGTGTGCTCGTTTCGGTTTTTAATGCTTCATCGTGTAAGCCTTTGGGTACTTTTTAAGCTGAAACTTGGGATGGAACATAACACTAGTTTACACTTACAGTTTCTTTTAACAATTTATACCTCCAAATTTAAAAATTGATGAAAGTGATTCGTTTATGGTTATCTTTGTTGCTTTCTTATGGAGAAATGCATTGGTTGAAATCTGAAATGCTTGAATGGTTGATGAATGTTTATGTGCCGGGCTGTGTTTTACCAATGATTTCTTGTATTTTTTACTTTGATCATCTCTGAATTGTGAGACTTTGGTAGACATTCAAGTAATTTTCATTGTTTTACAGGACAAAACAGGAGGAAAGGTTATACATGAGCGAGGGGGAGTGTTGTTTCTCTTTCGTGGTCGAAACTACAACTACAGAACTCGTCCCAGATTCCCCCTTATGCTATGGAAACCTGTTTCTCCAGTGTATCCAAGGCTGGTCAAACGGGTACCGGAAGGCCTAACAATGGAAGAAGCAACAATTATGCGCAAGAAGGGGCGAACATTGATTCCAATATGCAAGCTTGGTAATGTGCTGATTATTTTTATAATTTCAGTGGATGAACTTGCACATTATTTATTCACTGGTATAGTTTCCACAATCAGGTAAGAATGGTGTGTATAAGGGACTTGTACAGCACGTAAGAGAAGCATTTGAAGAATGTGAATTGGTTCGTATTAACTGTCAAGGAATGAACGGGAGCGACTACAGAAAAATTGGTGGAAAACTCAAGGTACAATACCATTTCATCTTTAAATAGATTACGGATTGAAGTTTGAATTTCAACTTAATATCCAAAGAATTTACTGGTCTGAGTTTGACCCTATTGCGTCTTATGAAAATGCTTATTATCTGCATTTCATCTGTTCATCTTTATGCCTTGCGTCAATCTGTAGGATCTGGTGCCATGTGTGTTGATCTCATTTGAACTTGAACACATTCTCATGTGGAGAGGTCCGGAGTGGAAATCATCATTGCTAAGCTTAGAGGACAATTCTAATGCACCTGAAAAAGGTGGTGCGCTATTGACTTCACCTATCTCTGAAGCACTAGAATTGTCACCGTTCATCACACAGAATACACCTGGTAACGGTGAAGACCAGGCATAGCCAGTGCAAGTGTTCTTATGGGCTCGGAAGATACGCATGAAAGTGGCCGGTTTGCAACCACCGAATCAGATGACCTTTCTCGTGCATCTGCCAATGTTGAGCCAGAAGCTATCCAACTAAGGGAAATCAAAACCATTATGAATGACAGCACTACCTCTATCGACAGCAAATTAGGGAGAGGTACATGTTCTGGTACCGATGAAGCAACTGCAGAAGAGGATACATCTACAAGTCTAGGTGAAACCAGAGACACCAGAGTTTCTCTCATCGAGGTATCCCCAAATATGACAGAAGATGAATTTCTGGAGCCAAGAAAGCCGAGTGCATCTATCGAAGCAGTTAAACGACTTTGGCAGCAAGCCCTTGACCAGGGAGCTGCCTTGCTCTTAGAAGATGCTCCACTAAATGCTGACGTTGTCCATGCAAGAGCTGTTGCTTTCTCCCAGTCCGCTCCACGAGGACCTATGTTTAGCTTCTTTCCAAGAAGAGCCCCTTATAAAAGACCCGAAAGGCACGAAGCTACTGAATTACCTGAAAGGCTGGAAGCTATAAATCTTGGCGACGAAGTAGATGAAGTAAAAGAAGAAATCACTCCAATACAATTTCCAAGCCCACCGCCTCCACCAAAACGAGCAAGTGAAAGAAATATTTTCAGAAGGCAAATTAATAATGAGGTATTCAAGGAAGACACGAAAAATGTAGCACGGGGAACATTGGGAGTAGATGAGCTTGCAAAATTATTAGCATAAATTCATATTTGCTGGTAAAATACCAGGCTTGGTGTCCTTGACCAGTCAGGCATTGTACATTGTTGTTACCTCTTCTGAAAATTCAGTTTTTCGATACAAATGGCGAAAAGGAATGCAAATATAATTGGGTATGCCAAAAGAATGACTGCACTGATACCCAAATAGTCCTGGCCAAACCCAAAATAATCCTGCAAGAACCTGCTAAGTATCTTCGGTTGTCCGAATGCTAGAATTTCATTCTGTATATCTGCGTACTGTGATGTTAAAATGCCCCTCAGGGACCAAGCTGTCGGACAAATCCAGTAACACCATGCCCACCATCTAGGAATATCCTGGTATGAGAAATTTAATTATCAGTTTCCATATTGCATTTCGAAAAGGAATTTCGATGTATAAAATTTGAGCTTACCGGTTCAGGTATAAGGTACCCTGAAAAAAGATTCATTATGGTGTAGCATAAACTTGCATACACTGCAGCTACTTGGTAATTCGGCGTCAAGGATACTAACAGCATTCCAAGGTAACTGAAGTATAAAAGCGAGCAAAACATTGTGTAGAAGTACCAGAATATTTTGAATGCTGAGAAATACAGGTTTATTGCAGGATAGGTGATTGCCACAAACAGAATTGTTTGGAGGAAAATGTATGGAATCTCTATTAAAACCTGCGCGTCGAGAAATGGAAATGTGTTAGTTTATTCAGCTGTCTACGATCTCGAGTGTGGAGTTTTGCTTTTTAAAGTACCTGTGCGCACGAATATGCCCAAGAAGTATACATTCCAGAAAATCTTTCTCTGTAGACGACACTACGTTCAGCACCTATGAATGGCAGAATGGACGAGCAGTTGCCTACTCCTAAAAATTGTACAAAGAGAAACATTGTTCCTACAATGTTGAACAAATCTTGTTCGTCGTGGCTGCAAAAAATGAAGTAACGATCAGCTTTCTCAAGGTTTCTAATCTACGAAAAATCAAAGGAAAATGGCTTACATATTTTGTCCTTTTTTCCATAAGAGTGCTCCGATCAGGACAGACGCGCAAGTGATGTATACTAAGCGTGCCAAGTTATATTTAGGACTTCTCCAATACGACAGATTTTGCTTCCAAAGACATGCTTTGAGCTGCACCCAACCATTAGGGAAATCAAGTTTCTCGAAACTTTTTGGCTGAATGCTGAGATTTTTTACGAGCTCATCGTTTTCACTGCACAAAAGGGTGTAAAAGAGTATGCAGCAAATCTATATAAAGAAATGCTTCACATCTGCCAAAATTCAGTGTACTATCAAGTGCTATGCTTGCTTACCGGCATTGATCAGACTCTTCGTAGAGCTTAGCAAAATCCAAGCCTAGTCGGGCTTCTGTAGATGGACTTGTGATTTCTAGCATCCATGTTGCAGGATTACTGTCTGGCTTTATTTTCGATACTCCATTGATACCCTTAATATACCAACAAAGTTCTTTACATTTCGATCATAAATTTTCATACAGAACTTTTTATTACTTGTTCAACCCACCTCGAAATAGTCGATCACATTGCGGCCTTGCGTACCCAATGCTCCGGAGTAAATGATCTGACCTCCGCGCTTCATCAGAAACAGCTGCATCAAACATTTCATATCATCAACTCTCCATATGCTAAATATTTTTACAGATATCATGTAAATTTGCAAGTTGGCAATTTTGTGACTCTTTACCTCATCAAAAGCTTCAAAAATGTCAATACTTGGCTGGTGAATGGTGCAAACAACAGTCCTTTTAGTGCTTACAATTTTCTTAACAGTCCGCATTACGATGGCAGCTGACCTTGCATCCAAACCTGACGTTGGTTCGTCCATGAATATTATCGAAGGGTTTGAAACAAGCTCAACAGCTATTGTAAGTCTTTTTCGCTGATCAATGGAAATGCCAACTAAAGCATTTTTAACTTCCTCCAGCTCAACCATTCCAAGAACTTGTGACACAAACTCCTGAGAGTAAAATGTATGCAAACTGCAACTTTAGTTTTGTACTTACTAGCAAAATTTCCAGGTGACGCGATAAATCAAATATTTCTTACATCTTTCGTCTTTTGGTTGATATGAGACGGAAGACGTAGCCAGGCCGAGTATTTCACAGATTCTTCGATGGTTAACAGTGGTGAGTGTACATCTGTTTGCTCACAGTATGCAGATATGCGAGAGTATGCATTTTGGACTTTTGGATACCCATTTATTTTTATTTCACCTTCTATGATGCCACTGGTTTTTCTTCCTGATAAAACATCCATGAGTGTTGTTTTTCCCGCTCCGGTAACACCCATTAATGCCGTTAAGATTCCTGGTCTGAATGCTCCGGTTACATCCTTCAGAAGCTGACGCCTTTTCTGATCATATACAAATGTTCTTATAAATATACCAAAAATTAAAACCAAAACACTTTAAGAATAACATTTACCTCATGAGTCTCGACAAAGTACTGCAGATTCTTGAATGATATATTGGCAGGCTCAAAGGGTAGTATCATTTCTGTGCAATTTTATCCATGACAAATATTTAGCATCAGTTTTTCCAAAATGAAGATATCTGTATGAAATATGGTATGCTGTTCTTACTGAAATTTTTAATGTCCGAAGCAGCTGAACTTTGGCTTTCAGGATTTCTTTTGACAGTCTTTGATCTCCCAGGAGCTGTCAGATTAAGATGAAAAATAATCATTTTACCCAAGACTGATTTTATTATATTTTTACTGATGCTTGGAAAATATATGCTTACATTTTGTCAATGTCAGAGCGCAGCAGAATCCGATGTTCAGTACCAGCCAGAATCCAACCAATGCAGCTATACATATCCAATAAAAGTAGTCGTTGAAGTTAAGTCCGCGACTGACTAAGACTAGTGTCCCTATACTAGTATTTGAAGATGAAGCCTGTAGAAAAAATGAACATTAGTAAACTGAAATATGAAAAAGTTCCATCCTGATAATATTCTTTCAAGGGAATGTGTTGCAGTACTTTTCGCTGCCAGCGAGGAGCGTGAAACTCAGTGATGGATGTCGCTATTTCTGCGTAAGAAAGCGGTGAAAGCCAAAATCCCCAACCCAACCAGACAGGCAAAGAAGCTGCAATGTACAATAAATATATTTTAAGTTTAGAGGTTTGCATATTCAGAGGTTGTATCATGTGGAACCTCTCCCTTTTCATGGATTCATGGATCCCCTTTGCAGCCGTTGATTGCATTTTCTGTTTGCATTTTAGACGCACCAGATTGTGCCACGTGTTTGCATTTTTGAAATGCACACGTGAGTTGCACATGTTTATTAATGCGCTGACACAATCTGGTGCGTCCAAAATGCAAACAAAAATGCAATCAACGGCTGCAAAGGGGATCCATGTATCCATGAAAATGGGGGTTCCACATGATACAAACTCTGCATATTCATCATATGTTTTTTGGAGATCAGTTTCGATCAGAGTTAGCTTCTTACGCTTCTTTATAATGAATCCACCAAATAAAAGCATTGACATCAAAGAAAACAGTCCACAAAAGGCTGCAACTGATGGATGTTTGATCACCGAAGCAATGAAACGAAACCACGATATGGATACTTGGTGCATAGCGAAAAGAAGAAGAGACTGCCTGAAAAATCTGAAACCAAAGACATAATCAGCATCAGACTTTTATTTACAAAATGGCCGTAAGGGACTGATAAATTCATCGGTGCAAGAGGCGAGTACCTTATTGGTTCAGGACTGTAGCCTATGACATAATAAGTTAGAGATGTCCACAGAAAAGCGTCAAGTACTGAAAATGGGATCCGGAGAATGACTGCTGGAATGGTATAAGCCCAAGCTGGATAAAAATGCATATCTCTTTGCTTATAGAAAACATTTAGTCTAGCAAAAGTTAGAGACAGCTCGGCGAGGGAATTGCAAATAGTCTAATAAGGCCATAGAACAAAGAACCCAAGAAGTAATTTGCGTGAACTTCATCAATCTTCATTCTGGTGCGTATGAACACGGTCATTGTGATCACTCCAACGAATACAAGCTGCACTGATTTAAATACATGAACGAAGGAGTTTCGCTTCATGAGGAGCCATTCCCTAGAAATGCACACTTTGAGCATTTCTAAATTTCCAATGGAATAAATTTCATGTGTTAAGGCTCTTTTGTGGAATTCTGATTTTTCTACAGGCCTGGAGAGTTCTGATGCAAGCTTCTGACCTAAGTGAAACTCGGTAAATCTCATCGCAAAGTCATCAGGTGACATATAAGAATGAGGTTGGTCTTTCCGATGCCAGTACTGCGCTTGATCTTTCATTGAAACTACCTGCGAAAACTTAAAAATACTATCAATATCCTATCAGTCAAGTAAATTTTTATCAGTAGCATATTTCAGAATCATACTTCATGGAAGAAGTCTGCGATGCCTTTTCTTGGCGGGCAAGTAAACCCGCAGAGTTTAAAAAACTCTTCGACATTTTCTCGAGGGCCATGGTAAATGACCTTCCCTTAAAAATATCGTCAAAGAGATTAAAAGTCTCCGGTGCTGGCTGAAGAAGTGATACCAAAACTGTAAAGTCTGTAATTTTCGCTAATTGTTGGAGGCAAGTAATGATCTGAAGAGTAGTAGAACTGTCCAACCCATTTGATATTTCATCCATCAGTAGAACTTTCACAGGACCAACTACCATTTCACCTGCACACAGTCTCCGAAAATATTATCATTTGCTTCGGAACTTCTGTTAAGTTCATATTTATTTAAATTACCTGTAGTCAGTCTTTTCTTTTCGCCTCCGGATATTCCTCTTTTCAAAGGACTTCCGACTAAGTTATCAGCACACATGTCTAATCCAAGGATCTACAAAATCTTCGCATACTTAGTTTCCAAGGACGGTACAGAAGGAAATTTTTGGTTTCGTCGAAAGGTCACCTTCAAGATATAATCAGTTTGTAGAGTTTTTTTCAAGCCTTTAACTGAAGTTGCTTTCATATATGTGTCAACAGAATGTTCTGGTTGTATTCCTGCCATCTTCTCCCTCCGGATGAGCTCCGTCATGAAATCTGTCAAGCCAAGAAAATCAAACCCACTGATGTACATGAAATGATTTTTTTGATGCAAAAGTACCTTCTTTGCTTCCTATTCCCTGACATTGCGCAGCAAAATCCAACGTTTCCCGAACAGTGATCTCAGGAATGTGGAGATCATATTGGCTTACATACGCCGATGTCTTTTGAGGAACAAAGTCGTCTAATTCGTAACCATTGTAAAGAATATCACCTGTCATCTGCTACATAAAATTCATCTTAGTATCATATAGCATTCTTATCATTAGTTTCGATAAAAGTACAAAGGAACCAGTTGGCCACCTTCAGAGATGGATCCAATTTCCCTGCAAGTGCTAGTAAAAATGTGGTTTTTCCACTACCTGGTGGTCCAAGCAATAATGTTAGCCTGCAAAAAGACGTCGAGGTTTCAAATAACTAGCCTTTCACGGAAAGCATGATTTCCACAAATTTCTTATCAGTTTACCTCGACGGTCTGATTATACCACTTATTCCCCTAAGCACAAGTTTTTTGCTTTTAGAAGATTTTTGCTTGCAAAACTTCACTCATAGCCTGAGAACATGAATATTCATGAGTATAATGAACTCGAAAGATTTTTCATGATCTCGGGCTGGAACTGCACATTTTTAGATCGAGTACTGAGCCACTTACCTGATAAGAATTTTTGATAGTGTTCCAAAGCGTAGGCAATGGGTATTCTTGGTAAACGTCAGACTCAGCCTCGACGGAGAGGTTTTGGTATCTGATCTCAACTGTAGGCAGCTTCAAATCCACTCTATAAAAAAATTTGAAGGAATTCTTACAAATTAAATTTCTGCAAATGAATTTTGCCAAAGAAGTTTTAATTCTTGCCTGTCAACTCTTTCTCTGAACTTTTTCAGCAACTGCAGGTTATCTTCCTCAATTATCTTTATCATGTCATTGACGAAGAGACGCCTTTCGATATCTCCAAGCTTTGTCACATCCACTACTCTCATCTTTACATTTATTTCATCACCTCCTGTACTATGATCAAGTATAGATGTCCGGAGCCTCGTGTAAGTAGGAAGTCTTTCGATTTCAGCCCATAGCGGCACGACTGAACTGTGATCCTCACACTCTTGGCTGCATGGAAATTGATCAGAATCTGCCATTTCTGTACAGAAAACTGAGAATGGAAGAGGCTTAACTAAGGAACTTGGATTATATTCTTGGAATAAATAAAAATGGAATAAAGAAAATGTAGCTAGGATTTGTTAAGCTAGCAGTGAGATTTAGGGAGGCAGAGGCAGTGTTGATTTTTGAATGGAGACTTTGGAATCAAGTTGAATCATATAATAATATCAAGTTGCCAATCATGACCTTAAATTTGACAACTAGGAAAATGCTGTTTTATTCTGTGTAAAATAGACATTATTGCATGGTGCACTGACTAGAGTGTGGATCTACTTTGAGCATAAATTGACACAAAAAGTAGGAAAGGGAAAATGAGATCTAAAAGTAAAAAATGTTAAGCATACAAATCATGGAGGATACTGAGTGCAAAAATGAAGGGATCAGGACTTTCTGACCATAAATATAAAGCATACAAATCATGGAAGATATTGATTTCAATGGATGAGATTTAATCAAAAGATAACAGTTAAATTCAACTGTTCATGTTTTTTGCAAAATTAATCGTCCAATTTATTAAAAAACCAACTTCAAGTTCAACCGTCAGATTAATCAAATCAATGACTAAGATCATGTTGTATTCACCATAATTGTATTGAACAAAGTGTTGAAAACAAATGATTTTTATTTGCTTCAAAAAGTTGTGTGTTTACAAGCTCTCGTTGTATCCTCTGATTCTACAACATAGTGATGTTGTGTTATCCTTGCGTTGTGGAGGTCGTAGTGACTTGATTGCACAATGCTTTGTGTTGTGGAGAGAACTTCACGTTGTGGAGGTCATGATGACTTGATTCCACTGCATGCACTTGTTAACTAATTCAGCAGATGCTGGTCATGAGAGCTTGGTCTTCTTGCAGAGCTTCTCTCACTAGCTTTCTTCCAAGTCCCTTATTTATAGAAAAATTTGATGGACTTGGGGACTCCATCATTTGGGCCAAGTTCAATTTGCTGGTTTGACTGGTCCAATCTTCAAGTTCGATCGGTCCAATTTTATAAAATAATTAATTTGAATATTAATTCAAAATAATTACTTTATTTTATTTTCTGACACTTAATTAATTTTAAGGTGCATCCTTCAATATTACAAAAACATAATCTCTTTAATTTTAACTCGTTCATTTAATATAATCAAGCAATGTAAATTCAAATAATTAAAATATTAAATTTAGCCCACAAAGAGCTAGCCTAGTGGCAGTAGAGGTTGTATTATAAGTCATACGTCGGGTTCGATTTCTAGTGAGTGCTAAAGCAGTGAGGCTTTAGCGGGGTGAGTTTTTAAAAATAAAAAAATATTAAATTTAATGTTAGGAAGGATACAATAGTAATTTTACGTAATGAATGGTTTAAGATATTATCTCATAGGGTAAGAATCATGTATAAGATAAATAATTTATTCATATAATCTAAAGAAAATAATTATATATAAGCACATGAATTAATAGATTGTATTTATTTCGAAATAGAAATTCATTGCCAAAACATTATACGATACAAAAAATAACTAATAACTTCTGTTTTATAATAGAGAAATGGGAAATGTATCACGTAGATCCACCCAATTTGATGGACTCGTGAATCCCTTCTTGCACCCGTCAATTGTATTTTTTGGACGCACCAGATTGTGCCAGCACATTAATGATGCACGTGAGTTGCACGTGTTTTGCACCTGATGCACACTTGATGTGCACATGAGGAATGCAACTACGTGGCACAATCTGGTGCATCCGAAAAATGCAATCAACGGATGTAAGAGGAAATGTACGAGTCCACCAAATTAGATGGATCCACAGACTACAACTTCTAGAGAAATGTAAACTCCATATAAAATTTTAGGGAAAATTACAAAAACATGTCCTGGACTACTACACACAATTTCAAATTGAGGACCGGACTACCTCAATTTTCAAATTGAGGACCGGACTGTCTCAATTTTCAAATTGAGGACCAGACTATCTCAATTTATTTAGGTATAATTATCAATATAATGAATAAACCATTGAAATTTATTAGTCAACGGTTGAGATTAAAGTTGGTTATGAATAAAAATGGGTGGTTGAATTTGCAAAAAATACGGGGCGGTTGAATTTGACAGTTATTTTACTTTTAATCTCATCGGTCGTATAGTGTCTTACTGTCATACAAAAATATAGTTGTCCTCCTCGAACTTTCCCTTAATTTATATACTCATTATATAATTAAAGTACAAGAAACGACATTTTACTTTTGATTAGACTGTGAGATAAATCTCCACCATTGATTATTAATAATCTAACGGATGTTAATAAAAAATAACTGTCAAATCCATCAACTTATATGTATTGCAAATTCAGCCGTCAATTTAATTAAAAACCAACGACTAAGATTGTCATTTTGTTTATGAAAATATATGATCTCTTGATCTTAACCCCTCATTATATAAATTCCATTCACCAAAAACTAATAATTTTAGTTCTACATATTTGACTAATTAAAAATAGATTGCATTCATTATAGGTACTCTAGACTGTATTTTGTAATTTATTATTTTTAACTCAAGGATCTTCATATCTTAATTTGATCGATTAAGAACATCAACTAAGAAAATTCAATATTAACATATAACTATATATTCTAATTTCTAACATCATCAATTTATATAATGAGTATATAAATTAAATATTGGATCTAAGAGGATGGATAAATAGATGTGAGACTTTAATTATTTCATTATATTGATAATTATACCTAAATAAATTGAGATAATCTGGTCTTCAATTTGAAAATTGAAATAGTCCGGTTCTCAATTTGAAAATTGAGATAGTCCAGTCCTCAATTTGAAAATTCAGATAGTCCGGTCCTCAATTTGAAATTGTGTGGAAGTACAGGACATGTTTTTGTAATTTTCCCAAAATTTTATGTGTATAAGGTAAGAATTTTATTTTCAGAAGCATTAAATTAAAAAAATTGTTAAAACAATACGCGAAGAGAGAAAGAAGTAGCGAGAGAGAGAGATGGGTTCTCGAAACAGAGAGCAGACGGTAGCGGCGGCGGCGCACCAGCCTCTTCTAAGCAGCCTCGTCGTCCGTCTCACCAACAACGAACGGACCGCTGATTACGAACCTGGTGAGGTCAATCGCGACCCTCCTCCTTATTCCCGTTCCGCTCGTTTTTACCAAGATCCTCCTCCTCCTTCTCCCGGCGGTATTCCCCTTTTTCTTAACCTAATTGCATCTTCATATTTTCATATATGAATTTGAATTTTTTGTTCAATTTTAATGGGTATAAACTTGTTAACATAAGTATCCCTTTACAAACCCTAATTTGTGTGCTTGTCTGTTGGTTTCCAGTATGTGTATTGTATGCTGCTCAGATTGTGTAGTAATTTGCGCATTTGATGTCTTTATGTTTCATTCTTCCCTGCTAATGATCAATTTAGTTGCAATTTACAGCTTTGCTCTATTGGGAGAATTTAGGGTTTTGATTATGATGATGGTGGTGGTGGTTGAATTTTTGGATGTACAGTGGGTTCTGGGAGAGAAATGGGTTGGTGGGATTAAAATATAACATGGGTGGGGGGTAAAAATATAAAGGGTAATGTTTCAACCGACGAGGTTAAAATATCTGGGTTTGTATTGAGGGGTTAAGAATATGGGACTGGGTCGAGGGGTTATGGTAGTGTATCTCTTCACAAGAAACCGTGAGGCTGTGAATTTTCATCTCCTTTGGTTGTTTCCTCACTTATCCCGGTATGGAATTGGTATGGTATGCTGTTCATGGTTTATCATTTGGGAGTTGTCAGGACAATGTTTCGCCAATCTGTTGGGAGTCAGATATTCTCGATTTAGTCAAATGGACCCTTGACTCTGTTGAATTTCTTCATTTAGTTAAAGTCTAATGTCTTGTATCTAGATTTCTATGATAGGTCTTTATCCACCCTGATCTCATACCTCCTTTTGGTATTCAAGAACAAAGCTTACATATTCGTCGGGAACAATTGACAAAGTTCCTTCACCATTGGGCCTCTACATCAGGGCCGAATGCCATGTTTGATCAAATAACGATTTGTGAATGATGTAGGGAAAATATGGTGTGTTTGGGGAGTTGAATGGTCCATTTGTCACAGATAACACCTTGTCAACTCATCTCGCTTACTGTAGTCGGAGGTTTTTGGTATGGGCTTAATCTGTTTCGAAGGTTGATCTGAATCAGGTACAGGTTGTTTGGCGTTTTCCCATGGTGTGGTGGATTGAATAAACATGTATAACGATGCTTGAAAGTTATCGGATTGAAAGTACCTGAATTGATTTTACCTATGTGGCAAGACATGGATAAATATTATTTGTGGTTCATGAAAGACTTTGGGTATCTCAGGGATGTATATGGCACGTCGAATGGAATATACTGGAAGTTTCAGTTGCTTGATGTGGTTATGGATTGGGCTGTATTTAAGTTGAGGGTATGCTTTGATAGCATCTGGAAGTAGGTATATCATATATGAACATTAAATGTGATTTTATGTTGCATTTATGGAGAATCTGATGGGATTTCTTCCTGTAGTGTCTGAAGTCTTCCTGCCTTTTCATTTTTTTACAAGCATGATTTGTTTTTTAATTTTCTCTTATTGGTTTTGGATCCCTTGATGTCAAGTGTAGAAGCTGTTTATTTGACAGTAACCTCTCCTTTCACAGACCTTTTATTTCAGTCTCTTGTTCTTGCTTTCCTATCATTTTGACAACCACTACCTATTCTTTTGGTCTTGCACTAGTCCTTTAACGTTTGTGGAATGGATGAAAGACAATGTGAAACTACTGAAAGCATGTACACACGGTGGTGTTGTTATTGTTGTTAAATGGTTCAGGGTTATATCATCTCTTTGAGTTGATGCTGGAGTCTGGAAAATTAATTTGATCCTTATAGCACTTGATGTCAGTTAGTGATAAATGCAAGTGTCGGCTGATTAAGAAGATGGATTTTGTCAGGCATCTACTTTCTGAAACAAAGAGATGAGTCGTAATTCTGAGACCTTTCTGGGCAAGTATGTTATGGGTTGGTTCAGTTCGGTTTTGAAATTTGATTGTTGTGTGGGCTTAATTCTGGGTGGGTTTAAGAATTGGGGGACTGATATCTTCCTTCTATTGTGTCTCTTAGAGAACACATTCATCATGTATGCATCCATGATATGGTGAAATTTAATTTCAAAACTACTGACATTTGTGAGGGGGCCTGTTGTTGACTAGACTCCTCAAAAAACGTATATTCGAGTTCCACACTTGTCATTGTTCCGTCTTACATGTTACGGGCTTCCTTTTCAGGTTATAGAGTTCATGCAGGGTCTGTCTCTCCAGTGCGCCGTAGAAATGATGATCACCATTTTGACTCTACATTTGAATATTCTGATGCAAATCCATATCGAGGACGGGGCAGGGGTAGGGAATCTGGAAGGTATCATCAGTCGCCACCTCGTTTCAGTCGTGGTAGGGGTGCAGACAGGTTCCATGGACGAGGTTCTGCTGGACATAGGCTTCACACTGGAGCTTTTAGAAGTGAGACTGCAGGAAAAAGTAATCCCAATGTGGAACCAAGGGAAGGAGATTGGTTCTGTTCAGATCCTGCGTAAGTTGACTCTCTATCAGATTTCTTATATCCGTTGTTGCTATTATTGCTAACAGAACTGTTTATTTGAATGCTGCCTGTTTAATTTACTGTGAGGTCTTGTGATTTAAGATTATTTCGTTTTTATCGTTTCTTTTTTATATAATCTGATGTTGTCTATTTTCAGTTTCAACTTTCGGATTTGTTTCCCTTCTTTGCTTCACTGTGATTTTTCTCTTTGTACTATTGGAATGCTTTGAGTGCTTCGTATGTTTCTTGACACTTAAAGTGCTTTATTTATGTCGCAAGAGAATTCATTGGCGTTTCTACTTGGAATAGAAACATGGTATTTGTTTGAAATTTTTAGTCTATTCAATTGTGATTCACTATGCTTTCATGATTTTGATGCCTAGTATTATAAGGACAAAGCTTATCATTTATACCAAAAGGTGATATACTTGTGAACAGATGTAATTACTCTTAATAAATTGTATCTGCTTCAGTGTGGAATAAAGTAGTTATATAATCTGTTATTTGATGTACTACGAAAATGCCTTTTGAAATGAGTATGTGGTGTCAACATTGTAACATAGATCTTTTGAAATTCCAACTTATTGTCAGTTGAATGTGTGGATTGAACTCCCTTTGTCAACGTGTTGTTTTTCCTTCTTTGAGGTATTACAAAACTTAGCAGATTGAAAGTAGCACCATAGTTATTGAGTTACATCTCTTAAATAAATGTTTAGCCATGAAAGATGAACCACTCACTTGTTGATAGTTTAACATGGCTGCTACATCAACCATCATGTTGTTCCACTATTTGAAAATAATCCACTGCTTCATGCGGCTGCTGTTCACTCATATTTACGGTGCTTAGTAAATGATGTTCAAGCACACTGATTCTTGTTTCTTTCCTTTCTTCAGATGTAACAATTTGAACTTCGCAAGACGTGATCACTGTAATAACTGCCACCGACCACGTCGTGGAGCTGAGCTTAGTCCTCGCAGGGGGCATGCTGGCCCTCCGCCACCTCTCCGTCGGTTTTCTGGCATAGACCACTCTCCTCGTAGGACTATAAATGGCTACAGATCTCCACCTCGAATGGCTAGGAACTATGGAATTGACCTTCCGACTGAAAGAGACAGACGTGACGACAGGTTTGCTGATCGCCATATTCGAAGAGATCAGCCAGGGTATTCTGATAATGGTTTTGATCAGAGAAGCAGGTTTGACAGGCGTGAGCTTCCAGTGAATTATGCTCCTAGGGAAACAATAAGGGAAAGCTTATATCATGACAGGAAAGGGTATGAAAGGCGACTGCCATCCCCATCCCTTCCCTCTATCCACCAACCACCACCAGTAGTGTCAGGACGATGGGCTCGAGACAGAAGTCGCTCTCCTATCTTACTTAGAGATGAATTACCGTTAAAGGGCTACCGTCGTGGTGGCTATGTGGAGCCTGAAAGAAGTGAGAGGCACGACCCATTACCACTGTCAGCACTACCACAGTCACCTCGAGTTGTATCAGGACGCTGGGCTCGGGAGAGAAGCAGGTCTCCTTTGAGAAACGAATTGCCACCACTGAAGGAGTATCATAGAGGTAGAGACCCATACATGAATGGAGGAAGGGATGATAGAGATGGTTTGGCTAGAGGTCGAGATGCTTACTAGCCGCTGGACCAACGGATGCTTTTGTTTCGAACTAGCTACTGTTTAATCTCAAGCTTCATGTTTTCTAGACCTGAATCAGGTTTTGTATCTTTTTTGTGGGAACTTAAATTTGCATTGCTAATTTCAAAAGACTGATGTTTATTGACAAACGTAATTTTAACTCTTTGAAGCAAAATTTCAATTATTAATAATTATTAATATTTCGCAATTTGAACGTGAAGAAAACAAACATCTATATATATATTTAAAAGTAATTTAATTGAAATTATTTCAATATTAGTAATACAATAAAATATTATAATAAGCACCGTCTCTCATCCTCGCCGGTTCAGTAAAGCCGTCGTCCCGCGTCGAACAATCCGTCGCCGCAGCCCATCTGCCGACTCGATTTGAGATATCAGGTGAGTTCAATTCGTCAGTTTATCAAAACTCATATCAACCTTACTTAAATTATCTTCAACCCTAAATCTGCGATTTCGAATTCCAATTTCGCCGTTTCGTTACTTTGTTGTTCAATTTCCATTACGCAGATTCCTGTTAACGCATCAATTTCGAACAATACAACAATTGCTTCAAGTATGAGTTCCCTTCAAATCATTGCTGGTTGCCTACCACAACTGTCAACAGAGCATCTTGCGCTCCATATTCATTAAGAGGTGTATCTGTTTCGTATGCTACTCAGCGTCTCGCTTGCGCTAGACCTCAGCTAGCTGCTAGCACATCGGTATACAAGTTAAGAGCCACTGTTTGTTTATTTGGTGACAAAGGGAAGCGAGGTGATACAAATGAGGTAAGAAGACTGTTGTTATTTGTAGATTGGCTTGTTGTTTGTGACTGTCTCCGATTTAATGGATGTTGAGGCATTTTTATAAGGAATTTCACTTGGTTAGTATAGTGTTATGAAACTAAAAGCGAATGTGGCATGAAATATTGATATACTCTTACTCTGGTTGAAAATACATTTCTTGACGATCGGTACAGAGATTTCGCACATGTGAAATGTGAGGGACTTAAGTTGGATAATTGTGTACTCGCAAGTTTAAAAAATTATGTTTTATTAGGATTATTTAAAATCAATATCCCAAGGTTTAAGAGAATTATCTTCCGTAACGTTTTGATTCACACTTAAACATGCTGTGTTTTAGAAGATAACTTTTGCATTATCATCATGGTGCATATAGAGTTAAGGAGTGTTGATTAATGTCTTCATGCTGGATTTGATTTTCCGTTTAAGATGCTCAAGGGCTTTGGGGAACCTTTTTCACCTTTTGGTGCCAGCTAGTAGTTAATGTTCGTCCTAGGATTATTATTAATCAGTCTCTTTCAAAAATGGGGTGAAAACGGTTTCGGTACCACTACTCGTCAAATTATTGAGATGGTAGTAGTATCATTACTTTTATAAACGATTGGATGTATACTGACCAAAAGAATGTAGAACACATTGTGGCTATAGTTAGGATGGAGTTTGCAGATATTGATCATAAAACTAAGAATTTTGCGTCCTTGGATGATATTAAGGCGTCTATAGTCTTTATGCATATATGTTGCAGTCATTTGCTTTATTTTATTTTTCAGCCATTGTGGGGAGGTCTTAAAAAGGTCATGGATAACTTCAAAAAAGGGCCATCTGTGGAAGATATGCTAAAGAAGCAGATTCAGAAAAAAGAATTTGCGGATGATGGAGATGGCGGAGGACTACCACCAGACAACAGGGATGGATCTGGTGGGTCAGGAGAAGATGACTTTTCTGAGAAGTTTGAAGAATTTATACAAGTGATGTTAGCAACGCTTGCATTCATATTTGTGGTAGTATATACCATTTGCCTCATGACAATTCCCCTGCAACTGCTCAGTGTATATTTTGAACTGTTTTAAATAACAATTGAAGATTGCAAGTCCTCAATTTGTCTTACCTTACTAGCTACATATTTTTGATGTACATTTTCATCATCGATGGTGAGGATGTCATTCAGATAGCGAAGGACCTGGTTCGGTATCTCTTCGGGGCAAGGGATAGTGTTCGTCTTCAACGAATTATGGAAAACCTTGGCAAATTCCTCATACCTGAAGAAGAGGTCGAGTTGCCTGAGAACTGGCTAGAAGCTGCAATTATCAATACTCCTACTTGGTGGGACGGCCCCGAAAAGAACAAGTTCATTTTGAAGCACTATCGGAGGCAAAGAAGATCAAATAATTGATCCAGTGTGAGTGCATCCTCCCTGCGTGCCACGACCTAAATGGAACATAATTGTTTTACTGTCTGTTAAGGCCTTGAAATGCTTGAATCCTAATTGTCCTTGTGCAAAATGTGCCCTCAGGAATCTGTTCATCCATATCGGAAGAGCTTGTAAGGGTCAGAAGCCAGAGGCATTTGGAGAGAACTTGCCATTCCCTTGTGACACTCATCTTCTCTTTTTTCTTTCACATATAGCTCCATGATGGGTTATATTTTAATTCTTCTCATTTGGCCGGAGTATTTTTGCTGAAAGAAAATGAGAACAAAATAAGAACGAAAATGGAATTTCATTGATAAGTGATAGTCTGCACAGGGGATGTTGGCCTACAGGCTACTACATAAGTGGTAACACTATCTTCAGTGTCCTATTTTCAGAATTTGCAGAACTATGTGCCTGTAGGAAGGTTAAACCCTAAACCGCACGGCAATGAATAAGTTGTAACATATTTAAGTATGCTCTTGTTGTGTAGGATTTTTCAGTAAGTCTGCCTGACAGAACAGCCTACAGCTTGTGCCCAATGTCTCAGTTTCGTCTTCACTAGTTGAGGATCATCCCCTGCACAAAAAGACAAGACATTTCAAGTATTTTCCCGACCAGTACGTTTCGATTTTTTTACAGTAAAAGGATATAATATAAAGCTTACCAGGGCTGCAAATGTTCCATGATTCGGACGAAGGGCTATTGGGACTCGCCCCAAGCATGGCTGACTGATCGTCCATAAGCTCCGTCAACGCAGAAGCTGAAACATGAGTCCTCAATGTAGAAGCATGACTAGCTACAGCCCGTCGATGCACAGATAAGTAAAGATCCAATGCCGGTAAGGTATTGCAAAGCCTTTGTCCGGATTCTTCATCAAACCCAAACCCCAACTCAATGCATCCTTTGAGCTCATGCAAATCCTCATCAGTCAAATGCAGCTCCTCCAACTCATTCAATCCTTGCCTTTTCTGTCCTTGTTTCAGAATTTGTCTACGCCTTCGCTCCCACGCAATGTCCCTTTTTGTCTCGCACATCGACAGTTGCTTCGAAAGCCTCTTGACATTTTTTACCCGTGGCGAAAATGGCATACGACGGAGCTCATCAGCCTCAGAGCACGATCTTCTCGAACGATACAAGTCTCTCGTCTCCTCACCCTCGTCCAATGTCATTTCAGTCGCATTCATAATTTTCTAGGAGAATCAATCAACTTTCGAAAGTCGAATGGCTGTGGTCGTAGGAGGATGCTTGAATTTACGCCGGTATCTTGAGGAAGAGTTTCAAATACTTTTAAGGTTGTTTTTGCTAGATTCTCTTTTTCGGAGTTATTTGAGGTTTTTGATTGTCAGCAGCGGGTGTCACGCCTCTTTTTCTGCCTATGTTTTCCTCTTCTCTATTTGGGATTTTTGCTACAAAAAACATCACCATTAAGTCCCAACTCTACAAAAATACTTTTCCCATTTAACTCGTCTTAATACATATGTTAATATTGAGAAAAACGAAAATTTTAGAAACATACAGAATAAATGTCAATCGCTGATTTGATCTAATATGGACACAAATGAATACACAATAAAAGACTTATGCGCCCACCAAGGGCTAGAATAGTAGCAGTGGAGGTTGTATTATAAGTAAGCCACACGTCATGAGTTCGATTCCTTGTGGGTGCTAAAGCGGTGGAGTTTTAGCGGGTGGGTTTTTTAAAAAAAAATCAAAAAAAAGACTTGTGTTATGTTCATTTCACATGAATGGAAAGAAATTGAAGGAAAAATGGAATGAGAAAGGAATGGAATTTTGTTGATAGATCGAAATCTTTCTGGCAACAGAAAAATGAGGTGAACAGGTCGGCTTGTGCAGGAGCTAAACAACCTTTCATCAAGAACTCTACTGAAGTCACGAAGTGGAATTTACTAAAGAGTGTTGGGAAGAGTTGGCTTCAGAGTGGGGAACAGCTTTGGTAATGGTTTTTGGGTCGCACCCAAGTCTAGGAAGGTCACGGGATTTGTAAGATCCCGATGGGGGGATGCTGATGTGGTTTCAGTTGCTCAGGTAGACACAGGTATTTTTATTTTCAGGTTCAAGACAGTTGTGGAAAGGGATCGTATTATTGACAGGGGCCCTGGACCTTTGATAATAGACCCATGGTGTTAAAAATTTGGTCGCCAAATGAAGTGTACTCCCTGGATAATGTTGCTTCCTTACCTGTGTGGGTTCGCTTTCCTCGTCTTGCTGCGCATTTACGAAGAGTTGACGCTTTAAGTAGGATTGCGAGTTTGGTAGGCAAGCCACTAAGAACTGATGGATTTACAAACGGAAAAACGAAGCTCATGTATGCAAGAGTTCTTGTGGAAGTGTATGCCTCAAGAGAGCTACAACAATCTATTTCTATTAAGGGACCTCATGGAGTGACATTTAATCAAAAAGTGGAATATGATTGGCTTCCTCCTAGATGTGCTCATTGTCAATTTTTTGGTCACACGGAAAAAAGCTGTCAATGGCCTAGGGTGGAGATGGAGGTAGAGGATGATGAAGAAGATAGAGTTTTGATTGAACCGGAACAAAATAAGGTAGTGAAAACATCTAGGGATGTCTTGAAAAAGAATAGAGGAAATGAGGATCATCCGAGGCTCGTGTTTCAGAAGCTCAATCTTCTGAAGGTATGGAAGTCAGTCAAGAGGAAGTTAGTTCAAGAGGTCCCTTGTCCCTTATCAATGGGTGGATGACTCTTTGGATGACTTTTATAGAGGTGATTAGAAAGGGAAAGAAAAAAGGGAAAAAAGAAAAGAAACTTCAGCTATCTTCACAAGATTCAGATCTGAACAAAAAAATAAAAAGTTTTGTTCGTCGCCCCAAAGGTATTGGAATCGGAGCAAAAATCACGCTTTGTTAAAGCCAAGGTTCGTCAATTGGAAACAACTATTGAAGGAAGTTCATATTTTTGAATTGATGTTGTGTTGTCTAGTTTTTGTTCATGCCGTTGGGTATTGCGTCCTTTGGTTTGTTGGATTTTGTTAGATTGTGTTGGTGTCTTGTAAGCCTTAACTTTTTGATTGAATGCACCTAAATTCTTCAAAAAAAAAGAATAAGCATTCCATTCCACCAAAATTGATTTCATGCTAACGAAGAGAACGCAAACCTTATAGATTTATGCACAACTTGAAAAAGTCAGAGCTTGCACATGGATACACAGCTAATATATATAGAGCGAAACCATCCCAGAAATATTACATTCTGTCACGATACTTAAGCACACTGAAGGCGAACACAAACGCTATATCCAAACCTCATGCTGGATACAATTGAGTTGGGTAATGAGACTGTTGACCTTTATATTCCAGTTATTTTTGTTTTGTCAAGAATACTTTGGATGATCGATCATATGAAGATGCTTGCGTCTTATTGGAATGAAAGGCAGTTTTACCCTCTCTTGTTGATATCTCTGCGACTCTTGGTGCTGTGTTACATACAAATAGTTTCGAAAAAAGCATCAATAATAATGACATATAAATGTAAACATATGGTCAAGAAAATTTGTTCAACAATTTGTGGGACTTACAGAGGCCAATTGCATCGGATCCCTTCATAATTCTCAGGCGCTTGCATGAGTCGACAAACATTCTACACAAAGGAAACAATACATTCAAAAAGACAATAAAAGAACCTATTTCGCACGCAAAACCTTGGAATCTTTGATAATGGCCTTGTAACAACCACTATAGAACCTTATGCACGAATAAAACTGGTACTTGGACGCTCTAAAGTTAAAAGATTGTTCAAATGATGAGTTGTAAGTTATATTGCGAACTTACTCCCAAGGTACATCTCCAACAAGCATCCAGTCTCCATCCTTGTCCTCAAAAGTAGAAACGTAATCAGAACCATTTAGCAAGTCAACCGACTTTTTCTCATTCATAAAGTCCTTCATTCCTTGGGATTGACCACCGGAATTCCCTTCAAAAGCAAAACAGAGAATTTGAATTGATTTTGTAATCTAAAAGCAAAAACAAAACAAGTCAGCCCCTCGAGTCACTATTTCCATACCTGAAATGAATGAATCGAACATCTTCACCAAAGCATCCGACAATTCTTGGTAACTTTTGTACATCTTTCAAGTCCACCTTACGCAGATATGGTGCACCATCCATGCTAACCTTCACAAAAGCTGCAACATGAGTAACCACATGCTTTCACTTGAATCAACCTTCTTCAAACCCTGACTTGCCGTCACCATATTCTTCCTGCATGCCCGAACAGGAGGCCAACCCACCACTTGTGTCCTGATAAAACACATACATTTCAATAAACTACTAATCGGCTTCAACACTCTGACTTCCAAAAGCACATTATTTCTAGACAAAGCATATAGATTCTCGACCCATCAATCTCCAGGGAAAGAACCCCACAACAATCTAAATTCTAAACTAATAAAAATTTCAGAAAACACACCAATGGCATGAAAACCGAATACAACAGTTCACCAAACAATCAAAATTTGCCTAATTATCAAAACGACAAGATCTCAACAGCGAAACTTAACAGCTAATCTTTCACAAAGTAACCTCAAATAGTCAAACAAGCGTACACTTAGCTTTTTAATCTAACAAGACAATTTGGGTACCTATGAAAATGAAATACCTTAAACCTCAATATCTCTAACTTTCTTTTCTAACAAAAACATGTTGGTTCATTGTGTTCTGTTTCATCTAAGATTCATACACCATTCATCCAAATCAACTAAAAAACATGAATAAAAAAGAACAGATTTTTATCAAAAAAATAAGTGAAATTACTTGGAAGGGGGTTTGGAAGGATCGGTGAATTGGGACTTGGGAGGAGCTGTGAAGCTCTTATTCTCTTTAAGCTTCTCAATCTCATCCATCAAAGCTTGTTTAGAGAAATTCAAGTTGAGGCTCAGATCTACACTACTGCTACAATCAGTCTCCGCAAAGCCTCTTTTGGTTCCGGTTCCACCACCGGGAAGACCTAAACCCAACTGCAGCTCCGTCTCTTCCATCTTCTACAATTTCTCGATTTGTGATTGCAGAGGTTTGGATTGGAATTCTGGAAAGAACAGAACAGTTGAAGAAGTGGCAGAGCATGGAGTTTTTTATCAGCTTGTTGGACGGTGGAGATGGTGACACGTGGATGGTGAGATGTCCGTTGATTTGGAATCGATGAAAGTTGTCGCTGTCGGTACGTGTGACGCACTGAATGTGAAGCTTTTAAGCGCATGCAATTTGCTTAGCAACGCCGTGACAATATTCGCTGTGTTACTTAATAAATAATGGAATTGAGATTTTTAATTTAATAAAATACTTTTTTGTTTAGTTATATGATTAAATATGAAACATTAATTTAATATTAAACAAAATATAAAAATATAAAAAAACATAATTTTTGTCATTAGCTAAACTTGAATCCTGCTCAGGTGCAACTAATGATATTTATAACGAGACAAAATAACGTCGTTTTTATGAAGAATCATTAATAATAATATGATAAAATGTTATGAAATTTTTTATTTTAAGCTAAATAAAATAAGAGACATTTAGTATTGGAGAATCTTAACAGCTATAGGAATAGGATGCATGATCTCATAATTAGATTCTGTAATGCAGGATTTTTAAATTAGCACTTGTATAAAAGTGAATTCAATGATTATTGATAAATTAAAATGAGACATGAAATTGTTTGGGCAGACATGTTGTTGTATGATGAAAATGAAATGTCAAGGATGGCCAAATAATGTCGGTCGTGTCAGGTTGCCCTCAAATCTAGGGGTGAAAAAAAGAAAGATAAGGTAGTAATTTATCAAATAATTTCGAACGAACCGATTGTTTGGGGTCAGGTTAACTCGTAAAATCAAAGAAGACGATCGAATCGGGTTACCCGAACCGACCCTAAAAATTTGTATAAATACAAAATATTTTACATATGAAAAGATAAAAATTGAAAACGATAATAAGAATGTAATAAAATATGTGGACGTGAAAAGATAAAAAACCAAGTGAAAAAATTAGCTGGCAGTTGGCCAGTGGGACCCAGTGTTGGTCATTTCTAATGTTCTGTTATTTAAAATATGGTTAAATTTAATAATTTCAACTAGTGGTATGTCTTCAATCATTCCATGTGCACAGTTGTCGACGCCCATCTAAATTCTGTACAATTTTGTATCCCTAAATTACGTACACCCAATATTGCCACAATATCGTTCTGTTGTGCAAACACTATTATATTATTGGATTTCGAACAACTGTACTCATGTATTCATACATTTATTTAGATTAAATTTCAGAGAGTTCGGTTGTGGCATAAATCTTGCCGCAAATAGAAAATGAGGTACTCCCTCCGTCCCATTATGTTTGTCCACTTTGAATATTATATACCTCACAAATAATCTAAATAGTGGACAATCTTTTTGGGACGGAGGGAGTATAAGATTAAGGAAATTGTCTAATGCATCAACACTCGATGCATATATCGTCGTTTATTATGACAAAATCGCCCTTCCTTTTACCTCACAACAGCAGATGATACTATGATAAATTCGATGAAACATTTTTATACGTATCACACATCTTCTCTTTTCGTCCGATGGCGCAATCGAAATTCGGTACAACTGACTCTCAAATAATATTTGAAACTCTTGCACCTCTCCTTGATTGGGTTTTTGTAGATCAGACAATGACATAGACTTGAAATGAAATATAATAAAATCAAATTTCTCATTTTATTTTTTGCCATACACACATTTTTCAAGTAAATAAGTTATCTAGTTCAGTCAAAAGTGGGGCCCATAAATGAAATGTCATTACCCATATGAAATTGATAAAAATGCTAACTAAGCTTGAGATGCGATTATAATCACCAATTCAACATCACAAAATGTTCGCATCATCAAAACCAAAACAGCCAAAATTGAAAATTACTTGAAACTAATTGCACTGCAACCATAATGAGTTGTAGTATCTCTGGTTAGGCCAGGAAATAATGGCTCTGACCTCTGACCATTTGGTCAAACATTGACACGTCAGAAGATACTGTACTACATAGTTTTCATCTGGTTTCACAAACAGACAACTGGAACAACTAACTCATGACTTTCATATCCACACGTGTGTGCCTGTTGCGTTGAATGATTTGGCAGACATGTCTCCTAATCCATCCAACACTCAACATTTGTTTAACTTCGGAAGACGGGTTTGGGCCATCACAATGCACTGTTATAAGGGTTGAAGTTTTGATTCATCCTGCATTGAGAAACCGATGGGAGCACGGCGATGCGAAGGGTGTCTGCTGCAATGCAACATAACAGCGACAGTTCCATGTTTTACTGCAAACCAGAACCATACGCGGCAGGGACCAAAAATGGAGACTGAATAGTTGTTCGGGATAGTACAATTTCAGCAGTGCATATGCGCTGGTTTAGCTGTTCTATTGTTTCACTGGGTCACACTGCTGTTACAACGAATGCGCTTCTGTAAGTGTTCTAGGCTAGCAACTCGTTGCATTGGTGGCATTGTTTCCATATTGGTTACTGATGAACTAATTGGCTCTGCAAAGGGATTTGGTGGGGGTTCACAGCTGTTTATTGGTCAAGAGGGAATTGCTTGATCTGGAGTCAATTGAGGTTTCCGTGGCCAAAGAGTTTAAAGAGTGTTGTGGGTAGCTGCCATGACCAAATTCATCTTGCATGGGAACAGACGCATCAGTATTGTCATAAGATAGCATGTTAAATGTTGATGTCTCAGACGTCGTCTGAAACACTTGGATTTGTTCAGTTACCCTCTTAGCAGCCTTTTCTGCCATCTCGAGCTGGAAACAAAAGAGTATAGCTTCAGATAAAAAGTATAGAATAAGTAACTCAGTTTCACGTCAAATATGAAAGTGTAGGTCGCCTATTATGAATTCACTAGACTTGTGCCTTATTAAGATAGATAAACGTTTTAATATGCATCAGTCAACCATATTATGTCGAATGATGATCTATGGCCTACCTTTGTCTTCAGTGTCTCAATGTCAGCTTTCAGGACTCTATTATCAACAACAGCTTCATTGAACTTTTGACTGATATCAGCAAGACGATTCGATAAAAGTGAGTTTTCTACTCTTAGCTGGGCAACCTGTGTACATATCATGGATCATTACTCGAGTTTGGTGTACTGAAAGAAAGGAGGTTAACAGGTAGGGAACTGAAGCCAACCTGTGTCTCGAGATCAGTGAGATGAGCTTGTTTTCTGCTTCTTGACCGCCTAGCCGACTCTCTATTTGACATCATTCTGAGAAACAAAATGAGTAGAAAAGCAGCATTAAGCTTTAACATATCATAAACCTGAATTATTGATAGTGTCAAATAGCAACACTAATTGGCGTGGAGGCACAAGGATAGCAAGCATCAATTAGACACGAAAGCAGTGATTCTACATGAAAGGACTGAAACTGTTTCCTAGTCATTGCAGTTTGGAAACATAAACCATATAAATTAACATAGAATGAAGCTGTCATCACCTTCGCATGCGTTTATCATCAGTATGGTCCATAATTCCTTCTCCCCCTTCAAACTCATAATCATCTGACATTTCTTTTGATGAACTGCTGGTGGAGGATTTCAACTGAACCACAAGTTTACTGCCCTTAGCTGGCTTAGAAAGATCTCGGAGTGGCATGTCCATTAATTTTTGTTTGCATGAATAAGAGCCAGATCCTGCAAAACTAACAGGGTATCTAAGGTCTAGCTAGCAAGATCTAGTGGGTTACACCAAAAATATTAAAAGATTGAAATATCAACACAATATATGGTTAATAACTCCATATGCCAGAACTATCCTTCAATAATGAAGCATTAAATCGTAAGTTTCGATGTTGGAACTCTTAAGATTGAATTTGGACCACAGTTGATGGTTGAAGCCAGCAGATTGTGTGTAAGGGTTCACACTAAGTGGAATAATGATAAAAGATATCTAGGTTCACATACAATATAGGAAAAAATGTGGCCATACACATGATGACGATATCTGTGGTAAGAAAAAGTGACGCAAAAACAAAAATCTAGCAAAACTCAACTGCTAAGTCTTAAACCTGGAGTCACATTTAAGTTGAATGCATAGAGTTATAAATCATTCTGACTTCTGAGAACAGGGTAGCATAGAATCAGGTCACCTAAGGGAAAGACTCACATTAGTTTAATCTAACTGAACTTCTAACTTCAAAAATTCAACCGTTATATTCTGAACAATTTTGGTACACAAACACATGTCGAAATATATGGTGGGAGATTCAGGTTTACAAAAATCGTGGATGAAAGTTGTAAATCACAATGACCAGTTCAACTCCATGGCTTTGATACACCACTGTTTTTTATTACATAATTAATACTATGGAGTTGCTTACTTCAATCTTCATTGGGAAGGAATCGAAAAAATGTATGAGAATGCCAACCATTATCTTCGCAACTTAATTTCATAAAATCCAAGATATGCATTTTAGGAATTCAGAGGACATAGATCACCATATTCTGGTGTCACCCTAATCAGTAAACAACAAGGTTACTTGTTAAAAAAGAAAATGCTGTTTCCATTTTACAAAATTTGCAATGCAACCATACAACCAGACTATCACTCCTAAACAGTTCGTTCTAAATCTTAACTGTAAGCATTTTTACAGCAGAAATTCAGCACACTAACACAACATATATACTGATAAAAACACGTATTTTGGAATTCTATCACAGTCGCAGCTATCCATTAAAATATAAAATATTTTTTATTAATCAGATATATTATGATTGATAAACTGCAAAATATAGCCAGTCACACATATATAGCTTCTGAATATAAAGACGGTAGAAAAATTCAGTACTTGGCAAACCTTTTCGATTCACTTCAGAATTTTCATGCACGGCTACTTTTGACCCGCTATCAGTTGAAGTGGAAGAATCCTGAGGCCTTCCAATTGATGCCTGTAAATGTAATACACACAGTCAGGTAAATGCTTGAAAATGACTTATTGACAGAAAGTTGGCACCCCCAGTACTGCTCAGAAGCATTGTATAAATTATAAATCATACACTCCAAGTGACTATGCAAGGTGCTTGTCTAAACAGGACTTAAGCCGAAGCAAAAAAAATTGAAAATTTACAAGCACGTTGAGATCCAACAATGCCAAACAAATTAATGAAATTTACAATGCTATGTCAAATAATTGAGTTAAAACCACGCCATTTTATTAGAATAAATTACAAAACTACGCATAACATTTGTTTAACTTCACATTACAAAATTCAGATACACACAAAAATAAAAATGGCCTTAACTTACTCTAGTGATGGCGACAGCAGCGCAAGCCAAGTCAAGCCGTGATTTCAAAAAGGCCTGATACTCATCGGAGCCAAAAAGAGGCTGAGCAGCACGAGATTCTCCAATTTCAACAACCTCCTCGTCGTCGGCATCCACCTTACGCGTAGCTGATGACAGCGAATGATCAGAAACAGAAGCAATGACATTCTCCTGAATCAACAGCTGAAAATCCCATTCCGATGAGGAAGATGATGCAGCAGTGTTGTTGACGTCGAATTGATGCGGTGGCGGAGGTGTCCAGAAGTGATCGGCGGTGATGGTTTCCATCGATGAAACCCTATCCATTTTCTCTCTCTTTTAATCGACTTCTAGTTTCGCTTTATTATTATTTAAATAGTTTGAAATTGAAAGTGGATAACGTCGGTCCACAATTCGATTATTTTTTGTGCCAAAACACTGTTGACCAATAGTCAGTAGACACGTGTCCGTATTTTGGAAAATGTGGACCAAGTTACTCATCCGATACTGTATTACCTAATTTATATAAAAGGTATTCCCCAAAATCTATCCGCCGAATTTATACTTGTCGTTTTGAGTAGATGGGAATCTTTGAAATTCATTTCCAGGCTGTCGTTTTACACTATTTCCTAATATTGAGAAATTGAAAAATCTTGAAGGCTGTCGGTCCACAGTTTGGAAGGAAATGTAAACCTTCAATTATTTTTATATGCGAGAAATATTAATGTAGATAATTATCTTGTCTTTTGGTCGTGGGTCTTGTTCTCTTGGAATTGATCGTGTGAACGGATAGATATGTTTTTTTTGAGGAAAACAGATAGATATGTTGAAGATTGGATGAAGGTTACAATTGTTACCAAAGCTTGAAATGATTAGAAAAGATAATTCTCATGTATGAGAGATCTGATTGACATATAGTCATTTCGTTATCGATATGCAGCCATTTCATTAATGAGAAATCTGATTAATATATACTCGCTGTCACCGCTATCAAACAAAAACTGATATAAATCAACTTCCAAAGGTGAACTAGGCTCTTTTGTTTTTTTTATGAGAAAACTAGGCTCTTTTGCGTGGGTCTTCGATTGATGCGTTGAGCTTTTGCATGGGCCTTCGATTGATCAATCGTAAATGTGGGGAGGCAGTGGTCCTACAAATTGGCCGCGAAATAGGGAAGAGTCGGATCGGTGCAGTTCCATTAATAAATTGTTACTCGATCCTCTCGAGTACACTTTCATTTAGCGTCACGGAGTTCGAGTACTTGCAATTAAATCAACCGCTCGCTGTGTGTTGGGTGGAAGCAAACACCGGACTGTACGTAGCCTCTGGATCCATTTTGTTTAACGTGATTGTAGTAATGTTTGGATATTATTTAATATTAAAAAAGGGAAAAGGAGAGAAAAAAACAGTGTATTGCTTGTGTTTGTAGGGCAGACAAGGCACGTTTTGCCCCTTTTATTAGGTTAGACAGTTTCCACATCTCACGTCATGAAAACTGTGACCCTTTACTCTCCCACCGTCCTACTTCTCCTTGGCTTTTACTACTACCCTATCATCACTCTCCCTTGCAGCCTTGCTCACTATGCCACTGTATCATATCAGATCTATATTTTATTTTTCTACTTCTTCCGTCCCATTATTAACGTCTCATTTTTTTTTGGATGTCCAAAAATTATCTTCTCATTTTTAAATCTTACCATAAATAGACATATCATCTTTAGTTTTCCACCACATATTTCTCTTCTCTCTTCCTTTATCACAACTTATTATCTATCAAATCACTTTTTTCTCTTTCATCACCACACAATTATTTATTTTACTCTTTTTTTCTTTCATTTCTTAAAAACCGTGCTAAAAATTAAATAAGACATAAATTATGGGACGGAGAGAGTATTAATTAGTGTAATATGTAGAATTTCACTTTCAATTATTTTATAATTTAAAAAATAGAGAAAAGGTAAACTCATATATGCTCACAACGATATCGTTTTTATTTCAAGTTCTAATGCGATTATAAATTTAATGCAGAATAACAATCTCGATAATTTTAATAATTTAATGAATGAGATTTAAATTTAAATAAAACCGTCGTTCTCTAAACAACAAGACACTCTTTCTCTTGAACTTAAAATTTCAATCTGTTATCTATTTAGATATGGGTAAATTGCAGAAAACCACCCGTATAATACCCATAATTACAGAAAACCACCCGTCGAAAACGAATTTACAGTAAACCACCCGCATAAAATACTCCGTTAACAATTTACCACCTTAACACTGTTCCGTTACATGAATCGTTAAAAAAAATTAAAAAAAATTAAAAAAAAAAAATTAAAAAAATTAAAAAAATTAAAAAAATTAAAAAATTTCAAAAAATTAAAAATTTAAAAAAATTTAAAAAATTTAAAAAAAATTAAAAAATTGTTATATTGTGGTTCAAACTTTAAAAAAAAAAAAATGTAATATATTTCATGAAATGTAATTTGTTATTTTGTGGTTCAAACTTTAAATTTGTTATATCCTGAAATATTGTATTATGGTTCATGAACTTTAAATTTGTTATATCCTGAAATAATATTTAATAACAGTAATTCATGAAATAATGTAATATATTTCATGAAATCTAATTTGTTATTTTGTGAATCAAAATATTTGAAGATCAATCGAAAATAAAATTTATATTGTTAAATTATAAAGAAGATTTTTTTCTAAGTATAATATTATTATTAAAATTATAAGTCAATAGAGTATAGGGTTTTGGAGCGCGAGCGGATCAGCTGATCAAGATGGTAGCGGCGAGATGGACAGAGGCCAAATGTATGGAATTTCCTGCAGCTTTCTCTATTTTGAGTACAACTAGATATTCGTTTGTCTCACAGAAGGCTTTGGCGGACGGATTTCTACTACGAAATGAGTACAACTAGATATTCGTTTGTCTAATGCTTTTTATTTATTTCATGTACTCATATGTAATTTTTTTAATTTTTTTAATTTTTTTAATTTTTTTTAATTTTTTTTAATTTTTTTAATTTTTTTAATTTTTTTAATTTTTTTTAATTTTTTTAATTTTTTTTAATTTTTTTTAATTTTTTTTAATTTTTTTAATTTTTTAATTTTTTTAATTTTTTTAATTTTTTTAATTTTTTTTAATTTTTTAATTTTTTTAATTTTTTTTTTTTTAATTTTTTTTAATTTTTTTAATTTTTTTAATTTTTTTTAATTTTTTTAATTTTTTTTAATTTTTTTAATTTTTTAATTTTTTTAATTTTTTAATTTTTTTAATTTTTTTTAATTTTTTTAATTTTTTAAATTTTTTTTATTTTTTTTAATTTTTTTAAATTTTTTTAATTTTTTTAAATTTTTTTAATTTTTTAAATTTTTTTATTATTTTTTATTATTTTTTTATTATTTTTTCTAACGGTAACGGCAAGAGGTGGCGAAATGTTAACGGAGTAGTTTATGCGGGTGGTTTACTGTAAATTCGTTTTCGACGGGTGGTTTTCTGTAATTATGGGTATTATACGGGTGGTTTTCTGCAATTTACCCTTTAGATATTTATGAAGCAGCTTGTTGTCAAAAAGTTTTTCAGCTTAATCGTATTTTGATGATTTTAAAAATTACCATCAGACCTATTGGTATTGCAAACGGAGAGGTTCGGACATGAGAGTATTTCGTTAAAAATTGCTCATTAAACATTTCTTACAAAATAAACAATCCTGCTAATGACTTGGACAACGCCACATTAGGCAATGCCATTCGGCCCGGCCCAGCCCGGCCCGGCCCAAAACTTAAAGCCCGAGCCCGGCCCGGCCCTAATATTTGCGGCCTATCACTATTCATCGGGCCGGGCCGGGCCGGGCTTGGTAAAAATAATGAAGCCCGAGCCCAGCCCACAAGCCCGTTCAAATTTCAAATTTTAATTAAAATATAATTTTTAAATAATAAAAAATACATAATAATTGAAATATCAATTTTAAAAAGATATTTTTTATGTCACATTATTTTTTAACTCATTTTTATTGTAATTTTAAGATTTATTATAACAGAATGAGATAAAGTTTAGAAAACAAATGAATATATCTTTAAATATATTAAGATAATACGATTTCAATACAAAATATTAATTTAGAAAACAAGAATATACAAATAAATTCAAATAAATGTTAAATTTAAAGAGTTTGTAAAATATATTATATAGTATGACTTTTTTATATTTATTCAACTATTCTATTGTTCGAAATATTAGTACGGTAAGGTCGGGCTTTGCGAGATGGGCCAATAGGTCGGGCCGGTGGGCCGGGCCTAAAAGCCCGGGAATGAAGCCCAAGCCCGGCCCATCCGATATAGGGCTGGGCTTCGATCGGGCTTTGGATGGGCTCGACCGGGCTGGGCTTGGATGGGCTTCGGGCCGGCCCATGAGCTTTTTTCGGCCCAGGGCCTAATGGCAATGCCTACGCCACATTGCAATGTCTGTACATATGATGTCTTAGTCTAGCATTACCTTTGTAGCATGGTTCCACTGGCTGCAGCTCAGCGTGGTCCAGGTCGACCAAAAGCTGCCTGGTCTCAGACTTCACCCTCTCTTGACTGTTCTTTGTCTCTTTGTAATGTTGGATGCACCTGAGATCAGTTTAATTTATGAAATATTAATCATAAAATTTAGGACATTGTTGGCTATATATTTATAATTTATGTGGTTCATTGCATTTTGTACGTCTTTCGGATTATTATGCCTTTTATTCATTAACTCGTTCTTTTTTCTATCATGTATTGTCCCTTTCCAATGCTTGATCGGAATATTAGCATCAATGGGTTCATAGTTAAATTCGGAATTCACACGCCTCCTTAAATCACCATAATTTATAAAAAAATTTCAAAAAATTATGGTATATTGCTGACATGCGTATTGGTAGAATGACTTATTTAGCGAACAAGCACATTCTAGTTTGCCGATGTGGAATGTTACAAAAGATTTGCTGACTTGTGTACCTCAAACCCTGCAAGGATATTAACCCATAGAGATCCACCACAGCAAAGCAGTTTTAGAAAACGGATGAGTATTGTGATCCTTGGCACGGGCCACGGGATTCCTTATAATGAGCTTCACCAACTTGCTACATCTCATAGTAATAAGCAGTAACATTTACTTCCTCAACAACCATAACATTCAAAATCTCAGGGTTAACACAATTAACACTGTCACAAACACGGCACACAATTAAAATTGACACGTTCAAATATTCATTTACGTACTAAGTTTTTCTTAGATAAAAGAGACAAATGTAGTTAAAGTGTAGTGAAGTGAGTCCACTCTGAACCAGACCAGATCTCTGCTACTGCCTAAAACGTCGCATTCCTCGTCCCTCTCATCTTCATTAGATTACTATTTTAGTTTTCTTTTTTCCATTTCCTTTTTCTCCAATAGCCTATTTTTTGTCAAAAAAATAATATATATTTATTTATTAGCCTTTTCAGATTGAATAGTCAATTTTATCTAAAACTATCAAACATCAAAGTGATCATAATTATTTATAAAACAAGATGACATACTTTCGACTGTTTATATTATTAATTCGATGATTGAGATTTAAATTGAGTTTTAATTAAAATGGGAAGTTGTATTTATAAAAACTGGATGGTTAAATTTAACAATTATTTTTAGTGAAATTCATATTAAAATTAGCTATTACGATAAAAATGTTAAACGTCAATAATAGTTCAGTTGACAAGAACATGAACAATAAGGGAATGAGATCCAATACTGCAACATCAATTTACAACCATCCAAAACTATGTAGGTAAAGAGTTTATCCAAAACTAGGGTTATAGTAAAAATAATCAAAACGATATCATTTCGATGCTCGCAGCAAATAACTGCGCTGCACGAAATACGAATCAGAATAATAAGTATCACTTCAATTGCTAATAAAACAAAATAAAATTTCGATTTGAGAATGAAGATTGTCTATTCCTTACTTGGCCGACCCTTCTTTGAAAAAAAATTTAAGATGAAATCTACGATATCTATGATACGGGATATACGCATTTCCCTTCTTTTAAAAATGTGATTTATGTGAACAAGAGCGTGATAAAAAATTTAAGACGTACTTTATAATTACCTCAACACACATTTGTCACTCAATTAGTATTCTCTCTCTTCTGATTGCAAATACGTACAAACAAAGAATGGCAGAAGAGCATCAACACCACTACCACAGCAGCTACTGCAGATTCATCTTCATCCTCTGCCTCTTCTCTGACTCCTCGAATGCCGCGTTTCTCCTCTCCGCCTCCGCTCCACTTCTCTTAATTTTGCTCCCGATTTCTCGTTTTCCGATTCAGGTACCGCCTGCTTCCATCTCTCTCTTTCATTTTCGACATTGTTTGTTGATTTTGTTGACTTCAATAGTCAATGCGGTGCTGGAGATGTGATGTTGTTGGGACGAGTGAGTTGATGGGTGAGATCGGCGAGTGTGAGTGAGTGACTACTGAGTTAGAGTGAGTGACTCGGAGTTGACTGTTTTGAGTTCGGATTTGACGAAAAATGGATGAGATCGGAATTCGGAAGTCGGTTTTAGTATACTGATGTTTGACTGTAGCTTATTTGGAGTGGCTTTTGAAGTGAGGATTGTTTCCAGTGTTGATTTTGATGCTCTTTAATCTCTATTGTGCTTGTATGCTTGTTGAGGTCTCTATGTTGATCTGGATTGGAAAGTTAGTGCAGTTTCTCATTTGCCTAATTTTAGTTCACTTTTCCCCTGAATCTTTGCTATCTTTTACAGACTAGTTGTCAATTGTAATTGTATGTTTTCTAGTTTGACTTTCTATGAGTTAATTTCCTTTTCTTTTTTCCGCTCTTCACATTAGTTGAATCTTGTTTGGTCCCTTTTTGATAAAGTGGATTCAGCTTGTGTTTGGATGTCGTATAATGAAGGTCATTGTTGGTCTAGATGTTACATGGACCGGTACTTAAGTGATCTCGAATTAGCCTCAAACCATGCATGTGGACAAAATGTGTGATGTAAATTAGATGACTTGCGCTAGGACTTCAGTTTTCTCATCTGAACATTGTTTTGGTTTTAGACTACCAGTTGATATTGTCATTATTATGTCAAGATAACGAACTTAAAGTTACACAACTTAAAATATATACACTTTCCGTTTCCTACATTTTTTAGTTTGCTGCCTCACCTGATCAATTATCTATTCTTAAATCTAGTTGGCTGATGCTGTTGTAGTTACGCACATCATATACACAATTTAATGTTTTAATAAGATAACAATGCGTTTAAACTTTAAATGAATGTGTAGCTTGGAAAAATATGTTTTGCATTTATTAGACTCATATCTGTCAAGACATCGAGGGTGGGTGCAATCTATGTTTATTTCATTGCATTTGCTGAAGTGTGTGAACATACAAGTAAGCACATTAGTACATTGATATTCATTACTTTTATAACAATTCTCTATGCCTTTGTAGTACTGTTCCCATTGTTTTCATTAGAATGGGAAAATAGTTTGGATACCTTTTACTGCACATTTCTCCAGAACTTTGACTCCTATGCGTCTTGCACTTCAATTGCACCACCCTCTATGAAATTCATGGGAATCTATTTGGATACAGTGGCAACCAGTAGAGAGATCCAGGAATAGTCGATGGCTTTATCTGGAAGTTTGTTCATGTTGTTACAATAGGACATACATTATCTGTTTACATACTGCTAACGTTTATGTTTCCATTGACAACTAGCTTATATGTATGTCTTAAATTAATTGTGGTCACAAAATGTCCAGGGCTGAAGTTTAACGCATTTGTCCAAGAACTGAAACCAAATAGTCATACATGGAGCAGTACGAAGTATTGGAACAGATTGGCAAAGGAGCTTTTGGCTCAGCTCTCCTCGTGAGACATAAACATGAAAAGAAAAAGTAAGAGTACACCTTCATTCTTGTTGTAACTACTGGACTCGGATAATTAACTTAGCTATGAAACATGTTCAATTGGACGATCATATGCATATGACCTTTCGTGCTGTGTAGTAATGGCCACAGATTACTTGTCTGAGAGTGATTGACTTTTAGCTCCCTTATGTCTCCCTATTTTTAGGTACGTCTTGAAAAAAATTCGTCTTGCTCGCCAGACTGATAGGTCCCGAAGATCTGCACACCAAGAGGTTATTGCTTTCGATTTTCATGTCTGTGATAGCATGTTTGTAGTGAATGCGGAATCTGAACTGTGACTGACTGATGGATACTAGATAAGATTTTTACACTTCATTTTACTTCAAAGTTCTTTATATTCGTTCACTACCTCACATATTTGGTACTAAAATTTTCTGAATGTTCAACCTTCTAACAACAAAGATTAATAATATGTACATTAGAAAGTTGTACTTTTAATAATTAATGAAGTTATAGTATTTCATGTATTGTTTACTTTTCAACCTGCTGCGTTGATAAGGTTGTTGTCTGTGATGACTGATGAGCACTCTAAATCCTTCTGCCAGTGTGAATTAGATACAATGTTGAGGAAGCTAATTGTTATTGCCTTGTGTAGATGGAGCTCATATCCCAGATGCAAAATCCATTTATTGTGGAGTACAAAGATTCATGGGTAGAAAAGGTTAGTATATTTGATGATTTGGTGTTACCCATTCTACTCGATATGCATATGATTGGAACATTTCAATCTTCGATTTATAATAAAAATTACAATGATTTTCAATATGTACTATTTACTCATTAGCGGCAAACTGTATGGATAAGGCAATATGATTGGAACTTTGTTTCAGGGCTGCTATGTATGCATCATCATTGGATATTGTGAAGGTGGAGACATGTAAGTTATCGTTTAATCTTTTGGATGGGAGAGGATTTTTTGAATATCAATCATGAAACTTGATGCTCGAAAGTAACTGATGCGTGTCCGTGATACAGGGCAGAAACCATAAAGAAGGCCAATGGTTTTCTTTTTTCTGAGGAGGTTTAACTTTGTCTCATTTTTTGCATATCTTCTTTTCCTTGCCTGCTTATCCAATTTCAGATGCATATTTATCTTGCTCCACCCTATAAAATCATTTCAGAAGCTCTGTAAATGGCTTATTCAACTCCTTATGGCGCTTGATTACTTGCACAGTAACCACATCCTGCATCGTGATGTGAAGGTCAGATTTGCTTCTCTTTACTTCAATTGTAACAAAGTTGTTTTCACTTGTAACTATGCTTCTCATATTTATTTGATCTGGCCCTTACAGTGCTCAAACATATTCCTGACCAAGGATCAAGATATTCGACTTGGTATGTAATATATAGGATCACAGCTTCCATCGAGATGAATGAAGCAGCATTGAAACTAATATACATTTTTGTGTGAAGGTGATTTTGGACTGGCTAAAATGTTAAGTTCTGATGATCTTGCCTCTTCAGTGAGTATTTTAGTTGGTGACTAGTTCTTTTAAAGTTTTGTTGGTTGCTTGATCCGATTTCTGACTATAAGGCTTTTCAGGTTGTCGGAACACCTAGTTATATGTGCCCTGAGCTTCTTGCTGACATACCATATGGATCGAAGTCTGATATATGGTCATTAGGTAACTTATAATTATTGCTCCACTTCAACGTAGACCACCCTTGAATTGGATATTTGCTATGCTGTTGATCATCTGTCAACAGTGCTCTTTGAAATTGCTCAGGTTGCTGTATATACGAAATGGCTTGTCATAAACCTGCATTCAAAGCTTTTGTAAGTTTCCAGACCTGCAAATTTACATTTTCTTGAGAATCTAAGGAAAATTATACTCTCAATTTACTTCAAAACTTAATCTAATAATCAAGAATCATCAGTGGATTAAAGAACTAGTGCAGAATTCACACACACATAAATGTTGTGTAGTTCATTATTTGCTGTTGTTGGACTCTACCTTTGTTGTTTTATTGTGAATGAAATTTATTTGAACCATTTTGCTCTTTCCAGGACATGCAAGCGTTGATTAACAAGATTGTCAAGTCTATCGTGGCTCCTCTTCCAATTAAATATACTAGCGCATTGTAAGACATTGAAACATGATTTTAATATGCTGGTGCTCTGGGAATTATTTCCTACGAATTATTTGTATCCCTTTAATTGACTTTCCTGATTTATAACTATTTATGACATTCACTTTTTTTGTCCAGCCGAAACATAGTCAAAAGCATGCTGCGACGAAACCCAGAACTTAGGCCTAGTGTATGTGTGCTTCTTTGATTATTAGTATATGTTGAAGTTTATACTTTCTGCGTCAGCTTCTCTATTATAATGTAGATGAATAATTTGAATATTGCAGGCTGCTGAGCTTCTTAGAAATCCTCATCTTCAGCCTTATGTCCATAAGATTCACATGAAAGTCAATAACCCTAGGCGAAGTACCCTACCAGCTAACTTGCATGGATCCAGTCATACAACTAGATACAAGGGGCTAAGAGATAACTATGTTTCTCCGTATAGGGAGAAGAGGAGGTCATATGGCAATGACAGGACTTTAAACCCCAGTATATCTGGTGCTGAGCAAGATTCAGTTTGTTCCACTGACAGGAAACACACTAGCCCTGGCTACGTCTGTGAGAGGTTATCAGAGCTTTCCTTTGGAAGCACTCATGACAAGACTGCTATTGTAAAGCCTGTTGTTTCTGGAACTGCTAATGCATCAAGGACACGTCGATTGACCACACCAGATTCTTTTGCAACTTCGAGAAAAATGAGCGATCCAACAAAGAATCATGGGCAGGTAACTAAATTTTTTACTTTCAAACCCCATTCTTTAAGGTTTTCTTTGTATGCGGTAAGATTGACTAATTGAGAAGTTCAATGTTGAGAATTTGCAGCCTCTCAATCTTTAAGAGGTTTGAAAATAAGCTTTATTTTTATGTGCATTTGCAGCTTACAGGTTCACAGACTCCTGCCGCTGTCAAATCTGCCCCTTTACATAGACGATCATCTCTGCCAGCAAGAGTGTCAGTGAGAGACTCTTCTTCAAGGAACATTTTGAGGACTCTTCATGGTGTGCATTCACCAGATGTTTCTGTCAATGCTCCTCGATTTGATAGGATGGTTGAATTCCCTATGGCGTCTTTTGATGACTCTATCTATCCGACCCTCAAAGCTTCTCCGTCAGCTCAAGGCTCCTCGAGCTCTCCCCAAGGCAATCGCTCAATGATGAAAGACAAGTGTGTTGTCCAGAACTCCAAGAAAACTATTAGTCCAAGCTTCATTGACTGGCAAGAAAACATTGGAGAAAACGGAAGTGAAGGTTCGAACCAGAATGCGACAGCCGGCACAGGAGGAAGCCGGGCGTCATCAGATTCCCAGCGGCGCCAGTTTGATACGGCATCATTCCAGCAAAGAGCAGAGGCTCTGGAAGGCGTGCTTGAGTTCAGCGCAAGACTTCTGCAACAAGAAAAGTATGAAGAGCTTGGAGTGCTACTCAAACCATTTGGACCGGGTAAAGTTTCTCCTAGAGAGACTGCCATATGGCTCACTAAGAGCTTCAAGGAAAACACACATAAGCAGGATGACCAGGCCCAGTAAGTTGCGTAAAGCCCCTAAATATGCAATCAGATCAGTCCTAGCAGTAGTATGTAACTTTAAGTCTTTCCTATCAGCAGACAACTCTAAGTAGTATAACATTGCTGAAATTAGTTCCTAATCAGGTTTAACTAAATTCATTATGAAGGTGCAAGCCTGCACAGGCAGAGTAAGACTCCAGGTTTAAGAAGCCACTTAGGTACTGATGATGTCACCGAACATTATAAAGTGCTAAATTTACTTTTAAGAATATTTATCTTGTAACTGTATTAACTGAAAGAAACAGCGAAAATGAACTTACACCGGTAAATGCAGCTAGGTTCACCAGTTCTCAATGTGTACCTAGTAACCTTTTTACAAAAAAGCCCCTTAAGCTTGTCCTCAAATTTACCTCGCTTGGAGGGTAAAGTGGTACTTTTTGTAAACCACGTTGCAGGAGTGTTTCTTTTTTTGCGATCACAGGCGTAAGATTGTGAAATTGGGTTCGGTACGACTGACCGATGCGTATAGCATTACCCATTTATAAAATGAACTAAAAAAGAAGAAGAAATGATAATCTGGTACAAGGAGCAGCGGCCTAGCGATCAGCCATTCGGTCTTTATTCGCAGAGGTCAGTGGTTCAAATTCTCCTGCGTGCATCTCCGCCTTGAGTCTGGGGTCTGTCCAGTCCTTTTCCTTCACTTACTACTTATATTACTCTTAGAGCTCTCTTGAGCGATGAATGGAATAAATAAATTTTTTTAAAAAGAAAAAAAGAAAAAGAAATGGTAATCCGAATGTTCGAGAACATTCTTGTTTCCACGGTCGGACTGTATAATATTCTTGGCTCACACATCAATCGAATTCCTCTGCATACATCTTCGAACGTGTTGAACCCTTGGGGTTTTGATGATGACAAGTGATCAATACTGACTAGTGTATTGAGCGTGGAGATTGTGCTTCACTGGACTTACCTAATGACTAGTCCGAAGTCGTTGACAGTAGCAGTTCTTGATATTTCGGATAGAGAAAAATCAGGGGAGATTATCTAGTTGCCTAAACTGATTATATCAATTATGATAATATCCTAACTGCCTAAACTGATTATATTGATTATGATAATATTCTAACTACCGTTTTAGAGTTGAGATAAAATATTGTGAGATAAAATCTGATATTTCCTAATTGAATCTTGCATGGATTGTAGGTTTGATTTGAAAGGTGTGGCTTAGTATAAAAGACAGCAGCAGGAGCTCGGATTGAGTGTGATCGAGACCAGAGCACACGGAGACGAGCAGAGGCAGCAAGGAAGCGAGCGTGACCGCGTTTACTACGTTGGTTGAGTGTTTTTCGTGTTAGGCTAGAGACTGCATCAGTCCATCTAGCGTGAGACGGTTTTGCTGCAGAATTTCGGAGTTTGTTAGTGTCTAAGGAGCAGAGGGCGCAGCTTAGAACAGTAATAAATGAGGAGTTGTACTAGCTGATTCAAGTGTATTCCTTACCATAGACATTAATAAAGTTCGGAGTTCAGAATCCTTCCAGTAGCTGCTGGAAGGGGTGGTTTTTACCAGTTGGGTTTCCACCTAAAAATCATGAGTCTTTCATTTACTTTCATTCGTTAAGTTACTTTTGATTATTCCGCTGCGACTAGTCGTATCGAGGGACAAGTCGACCCTCACGACTAGAAGTACAAGTAACCTCGATCCAACAGAACGTTCCCTCACATTCAACCATTTTCGATAAACCTAAAGGTAAATCCGCGCTTTCGTATTCGCCGATTAAGTTAGGGTTTGATTTTGTCAAATCAAATATAATTATTTATCTAATTGTTAATGATTTGGTTTGTAGCACATAGAAGATCTGTTGAAGATGGAAAGAGCTGCTCAACCACTTAATTGTGTTTCTGCTGACAATAATGAGCAGGGAAAGTCTGGAAATTCTTATAGATATTGGGTAAGGGAGACCAAGGAAGATGCTGCGCCGATCCCTGTTCCTAAGAAACTCACTGATCAGGAGAAAGATCAGTCTGTTTCCCAGAATGGGAATCATCTTGGATCTACATGGAATAAGGCATGATTTGCTGCTGTGTTTTGCTTGCCTGTTTCTTGTTTTACTTTCTTTATATCTGCATTTTAATTACTTTAGGAAGCTACTGCCTTGAAGGTGTAGATTGCATTTGCTTTTTTATTTGTTTGGGTTTGTAGTGGTTATATGGAGTGTTGCGTATGATTAGTATATTATGATTGTTAGAATCACGTGTCAAGGTCAAACTGGAAGGAAGATGCTTCTTTTTGAGTTATTTATTGGTCCTGGAGGCTGGAAGTTGACTTCATGCGGCTGATTGCTTGTTTGTATTATTGAATGTGTAAACATATCACTTTTTTATTTATGTTTTAACCAGACTGTTGGTGTTATCAATTTTCAGTCTGTCGGGGCCTGACAATAAGTTTTGCCTGACTGTGAATTATCATTGAAAATCAAAGGTAAGTAGTGGGTACTGAGTTATGCAGCTGTTCCTTTTTTCAAACTTGACCAGTACTAATTGTATAAATGAAAGCAGGGGAGTGGACTGTGAGAGATGAGCAAAAGCCAATAAAAGGTCATATTGATGTAGCCGAGTTTTCATTTGGGGAGCTGGATGATTTACAAGTATTGTATTTCTTAACAAGTAAAACCATGAAGTTCTCATTTTGCTGGTCATTTTTTGTATGACCCGTGAATTACCTATGCATAGAAGTGTTATGATGTACTTGTCACGAATGTCTTTGATTAATATGTTTTCTTTTATCCATGTCTGATGTGGTGAAATAGTCCACCTGAATTATACTGATATATTGTAATGATCTAGAAGTAGAACTGTAGATTGTAACTGGTTATAGAATATAGAGTAATTGGGAATTCACAGTATGTGGATTGTTTGGCTGATGTTGGTTAATATAACTGGGACATATTTCCAATGCAATACAACTGATATTTACAATATTCACATTGTTGTTTTGACCCATTTTTGACACGCCGTGTGACAGAGTTACCAGAGTTTATTTAGTTACTCTGGAAATGCAAATACAAATTGTTAGTGGATGAAAGGTTTCATAATTCATATAGTTTTCATAGTTGGCAGATATTGATGATATAAACAGGTTATTTCATAATAAATGGTTGTTTAGGGTGGAATAAAACTTGTACAAGATATTTAGGATGTTGCATGTTTTTGTATCTTTATTTTTTGTATTTTTAGTAAAAATTGCATTAGGTTGTTATGCCTTCTATTCACAGTTGCGCTGTAGCTAGTTATCAGATGTCCAAGTTATAAAATTGCATTAGGTTGTTTGTTGATTGAAGTCAAGCTGACTGATAGTGCTGATCTTCCTAGTCAAGACAGAGTGAGGATCAACCAAGATTTAAAATCGTTTTTGAAGCCTATGCACAAGAAACTAACCCAGTTTGAGCAGGAACTGAAAGCCAAATAAACATCCACGGCTTTAAGTGCAAACAGTGGCTGGCATTGAAAGCTATAAATTATAGCACTTTGTACTGTCTTGTTATATGCTCTATTTTTCCAGAAAAATTAGAACTTGATATCAAAAACTACATTCAACTTTTCCGCATTACTTTTGCAACAAAGGTTTCATGATGACTGTAAATATTTTAATGATCTCAAATCTGTGGCGACATCTTTCATTACAAAGGATATACATTTTTTCCATATTTTGTATATATTAATCTGCAATCTTTGGGATCAGCTATCCATCTGAGGCAAAAATTGTCAAAAACTTTCATCTAAAGTCTTTGGGAAGGCTATCTGTTCATTTAGTAAGATAAAATAGGAAGCTGCTTTGTGATTATTTATAGCTCTCTAAAGATATTAACTTAAAGAATATAATTTTAGCGGATACCGCGTGCAACAGCCTGTGAACTAATGTACAACCAAACATTGACATTTCCAGCGTAAACTGCTTAGCGACCATATAAATACGCCATGACCATTTTATCTACAGACACAAATTTTATATTTATAGAAGACGGAGTATTTATCTGGATAATGGCAAATGTTCACTGTTCCCTTTGAGATATACAAATGAATATATATATGATCCCTTTTTGCACACTAATTTTAAGAGTTAAGGTGGGATTATCAGAAGTCATTCTCTGCTCATGATACAACATCAGCCGTACAAAATTTGCATTCAGTCCTGAAAAAAGTGAAACTCATGTATAAGCTTAAAGATACAAGAACCAAAGGGGTTCTGCATGCCATATTTCCGGCCATAATTAGATCACTCACATGTTCAGCTTTATCCAAGATATCGAAGCAACACTCCGTCATTCCCAAGCACAAAGCCTTGGTTGTCATTGATAAACCTGATTAGGAACACGATCACACCGTGAGAACATACAATAATATGGATTTACTGGTGAAGTTTAACAGAATGAATTTCTTAAGCATGAATAGTTAGGTAATTCAACGACACGAGCCAAGTGACGATGGAATAGTCATGACTTATAATATTCCACGAATTATTAATTGCCGACCAGTCAGGTTCTTAGTTAGCAGGAATTTCGTTGGGTGAGACATCGAAAAGAGTTGTGATATGATCATTAGTTTTAGATGCCTTACTTTACTGAATACAAATTTGCAGCAATATCATCTGCTGCCCTATCACGGACCCATGTTCTGCCACCATTGTTAGTTCTTAGCAGCACTCCACTGCCTCCTGCTGCCCAAGCTTCATCCTGGTAGCAAACAATTAGCAAATACCAACTGCATTGAATCCTCAAATTCATAGGCAGAATTACCTAATCTGAATTTAAGGGGTGAGTTATGAGTTTTTGTACCTAATATAAATTCAACAGAGCTACTGCGTCAAGATACACCAACTGCAGCATAAAATGCTTATTGACACTCTCTCCTTTTAAATTAAACAGTATTGTAAAGCTTTCATTTACAGCATATATGTTTGAGGGCTAATCCATACTGTAAAATGTTATTTCTAAGTAGCTCATATTTTAATTTTAAGATGTGCAGTGTGCACAACCGGCAGAAAATGATTTTTTAAGAATGCTCTTATCACTGGCAAAATGATAGCGAGCACGATTGTAGTTAGAAATATACAGATTGCACAATAAAGCATAGTCCCCTATATAAGACCAGTGGCTCCCCAATATGTAAATCTGTCCTGTCTCACAAAGTACCAAGTCATCTGAGAATATACTACACGTGAACTCAATAATACCTTAGATCGGTAGCCAATATCTAGTAGGCCAAAGCCTCGACTCTGTACAGGAACCTCCTCAAACTCCTCAGTTATCTGTCATGCCAATAGGTAGTAGCAAGTCATTTCAAAACTCTCCACTTAGATGTTTCATTGATTGTGTGAACTTTAGCTTATAACCTACATCTACATATATGAGCATTATAGTGCCACATGCAGTGATGAAAAGTTTCATATTTTATGAAAAACCATAACTTAATATTTCTTCAGTTACTGGTGACATACCCCTGTTCCTTTGCTAAGATAAAGTCCGCCACCTCGTACAAGCAGCCAGAGTCCACCGTCAGCCCTCCAACCCATATTCTGGATACGCCTAGCAACTGACCTGTTATGTGGTTGCCAATATGGCTGCAAATTTCAGAACGGTAAATTATTATGTTAGAGATCCGTTTGTGCTGTTGTGTAGAGCTTACAGCAGTGCTTGCCCTTACAAGTTACAACTTGATGAAATGGAAAGTTAGAGGGGCCACTATCGATAATTCAAATGCCGAAGTTGCTTAATTTTATTCCCAATTCATTCAGAATCAACATGAGTGTGAAAGCATATCAATGAGCAGAGCATGCATATACGATCATCCATATTCTTAATATCTGAAATCTTTCTCTTTCTGCTTCATATGTATACTGACTATGTTAACGCAACTTGATGTAAGTAAAGTGTAACACTGAATCAGTAGAAAATGCCACCACTACAAAATTGCTCAAAGCTCTCTACCCGTTTAAACCAACCTAATGAAAAAAGACACATACCCTTTCTTTTCATACTTCCGCAATTTGTAAATAATTATCATCGAACTGATGTTATGCATATGACCAGAAATCGCACAAAATAACCGTTTATTTAGGACTTAGGACAATTGAACTTCACCCTCACGTCGAGTTACCATAGCTGAAGCTGATCTTTTTCTTAAGAATTAAAGTAAATTATAACATTCTAATTCAGACAGTCAAACACACTCAGTTAAACAGCAGGCCCTTGAATTGCAAAAACGGCATGATGCTAACAATAGTCTTTTCTATATATAAGAATAAAGTAGAAACATCACCTGACCGGGTTCCCAGGTTAAGTAAAAATTTCCACGGCTTGAAACAGCGACATAGTTTCCATCAGGTGAACGATTTACAGTGTTGAAAGTGCCGGTGTAGTAACTTGCTCCACTAATTCCACTAGAGACTGTTCTGCAAATGATATGATGCTGTGAACAGTTAGGTCTACACTGTCTAAGAAGAATGCTAATAAAGCCTATTTTCCATCATTCCATAACTACTGTTGACTATTTGCAAATTATTGAAGATTTCAGGCCCCTTTTTGCAGATGTACAGAAAGGCGAACAAGAATCCAATCTAAAAAAACAAATGTCACCCATACGAAGTAATATGTGCATGTAAAAGTTGTGGCAGAGTTGAAGTTTATCTCATATTTTGTCCATACAATGAGATGGAGAACCGGACTCTCTAATATTACTGTATGGCCAGTTAAATAAACTGTGGAATGTGACTAGAAAGAAACACTGCACCGGCATAGAGCAAATCAAGTGTGGTGTATGAGACATATATAATTTATTTTACTTCCGTGAACTGAAAAACAATGCCATTCAACAGCAACTGATATTAGTATGCAATACATCCATCTATCACACTATCATTTTCATTAAAGACAGTCATACACAAAGAACTCACCTATTTAAGGTAGCTGAAACAGTCTCCTGAACAGCCGCCCTCCAGTTGTAGCCCCTGTTTGATGTGATATATATTGCACCTTCATCAGTTACCATCTCTGCACTTTTCTCTCCTGTCGCTTTAATGTATACCTAGAAGTGTTTAACAGACAAAAAGGAATCACGTTAGACATGATCAAGTGACCTCACTTTTATTTATTTTATTTTTTGAAAAGTGCATAGGATGTCAGGATGCGTCATAATGAAGAACTTATGCAATCTGCCACATCACCGGCAATGCATTTGTTTGTCGAAATTCATTTCAATATCTATATTCCAATCAGAAGTACAGAACAATTCAACATGTATCGGAATCATGCGTCAGTTTTCAGAAATGAAACACATCAACTTCACACACATGGGGAAGATAATTTTTTCCTTTGATTTCATTTTAAAAAATAAAGTCAAAGATGAAAAGACTACCCTCACTACCCAACCATTTCTAATATGTACCTAAAAGTCATACAATGCAATTTGTCTAATGACGAAGTCTAAACTAGTCAGCAATCGGAGAAGTTCAATAAATAAAAAATGTAGGAAAAAAGATTACTATATCTCCTGGAAGCTGAGAACTTAATGGTATTCTTTCCCAACTATTCCCGGAATCTGAAGTATAGAGAAGAATAGAAGGCTTTCCAACAATCCACCCTTCATTCCCTTTAAAACTGATGGAATTGAATCTATAATTGAAATCTTCATCTTCCGCAGAGGGAATGGACCGCGGAGCCCATGTGTTACCTCCATCCTTAGTCTCAAGAATAGTCTGCCTTGTTCCTAACAGAAAACCTACACACACAACCAAAATCCAAATCACATAAACTCACATTCTCTCAATCAAATCAAAGCATCAAATATCAATCAAGTAAGCATGCCTTTAATTACCGTGCTGAGGATCGTCAGGAACAAATGCGATATCTAGCAATACAACACCAGGATCAATCGGCAGGTAGACTCTCTCCCATTCCTTAGTAACCGGCTCGCCAGCCTTAGCAAATCCTCCACCACCGCCGCCGAGAATAAACGGAGCGACAAACGCAGCCGCAACGGCAGTCTGGGAGACTAGGTCTCTTCTGGAAATGGCGGAGGAACGAATTCGTAAAGCTCGGGTAGAGGGAGGAGGGGCGGAGGTTGACGTGGTGGTTGTGAAGAGGTAGGAGAGTGATGGTTTGGAAGAGGCGACGGTGAGTTGAAGCGGAGTTGCCGCCATTGTTGTCGACGACGTCGTCGTTTTTTCTTATCCAGAAGATTGCGAAAATGTAACGGTTGAAGAAGAGAAGTGAGTGGATGTGTGTGGATATGGAGATTCTAAAATGCGCACACGAGTTGTGGAATGTACGAGTGAAACGACGGCTAAATTGCCGTTTGGAGATTTTATAGATTAAAAGAATAATATTCGACCATTCGAAATAGTTAGAGAATGGATCAAAATGAAAAACGTTTGTTTGGTTATAAAATACAAATAAATCTAAACCATCCATTAATTATCAATCAACAGTTATAATAAAGTCATATTAATGAATACATTCAAACTTGTGGCCAGATGGTCATGTGCTTGGTCAAGCAACCAAGAGCGTTCGAATTCGCGTAGTTGATCATCGACATGCGTCCTTAATGCTTGTCGATTATGGATTGGTGTTTCGCATCGTTGATCTCTATGATATCGAAGAAAAAAAATTTGTGCAGACAGTTTGACTTATAAAATGCATAAAAAAGGTAACACAAGTATCTGCTACTTCAAAATAAACACAGGAAAGTTGTATCAAAAAAAATAAAATAAATAAACACAGGAAAGCATTACACCCTCCGTCCATAAAATTTATCTACTTTTTTAATTATTTGTGATGTATATAATAATTAAAATGGACAACTATAACTATTGTAGAACGAAGGGAGTATAAATTGGCAAACGACAAATATTGAATAACTTTGATTTCATGTTGATAAGATAATTCTAAAAGTTTGCAAGCACATCCAGTTCTAAACATAAAAAGAAAAATTGTTCCAAAATCATGTGTCATTTGCTTGAAGGTCAAATGGCATCTTGGAGATTTGTTGCTTGATCACAAGAGCAATTACTGGGGTTACTGCTTGCCAAATCAGTCATCAAAAGTTGTTTTCTTCCCTGCAAATCATATCAGTAACAAGTATGAGGTTGAGTGGAGATCAGAAAATATTGATTTGTTGAAGTTGTAACGAAACATGAATATGGGAAGTTATATACCTGTGCCAGCAGCAGCCAAATTGGGTTTGTTGAACCCTCCACGGCCTCTTCCACCACTGCGGCCACCATCTCTTCCACCTCGACCACCTCCACGTCTTCCCCCTCCACCAAATCTGCCTCCACTATCTCTACCACCACTACCAAATCTTCCACCGTCTCTGCCACCACTTCCAAATCTTCCTCCACTGCCGAATCTACCACCACCTCTTCCACGACCTGCTCCGTCACTTCTAGGCTCTCTAGGTAGCGCCTCATCAACAGTCAAATACCAACCATTTAATTCAGTGTTATTAAGTTCAAGTGCTTTCTGGAGTCCATCTCTATCACCAAAATCCAAGTATGCAAACCTACAAACAAGCACTATTAGATGACAACAAAATGCTTCCCTATGTACTGCAACTAAGAAAAACCAGCAAAACTAAAGTACACACCCTTTGGGGCCTCCAGTTTCATAGTCCTTGGGAATTGAAATCCTGGTAATTTCACCACATTTGCTAAAATGTTCCTCTAGTGCACTTCTAAGCTGCAGAATATAAAACGCTAACTTAAGTCATATCACCCCAGAAATAAAATCATGAAACTGTAATGAACCAAAACTTACCCCATCTTCCCCTACTGAGGAGTCCAAGCCCTTTACAAACACAGTTCGAGCGGGTTCTTTGGGATCAGTTCTACTGCTTAAAATGTATTATAATGAAAGTGTTAGATAAAAAAGTAGAGCATTTTACAGCATTGAGCATAATGAGAACCAGGATGTTTCCCTACCCGCTGGACGGTGTAAAGGCACCCCTGGCAGCTGCAAGGTCAAGTCTTATAGCACGGCCTAGCAACTCTCTCTCATTAAGCTTAAGAGCCTGCATCAATTACAAAAGAATCCAAAAATACGTAAATGAAACTTAGATTGCGTAAAAGCATGCAAATTTAAAAATTATATAGCTAAGCACTCACCTTCTGTGCCGCTGCCTCCGATTCAAATTCAACATGAGCATATCCCTTGAATCTTCCATCAGGGTCCATACCGAATCGAATATCAACAATCTCTCCAGCAGATTGGAAGAACTCACGGCTACCATCAATTAATAAAACTGATTAGGGACCTCAACTAAAAATGATGCAACTACTTTCAAAATATTCAAACAATATTAGTACATACAGATTAGCTTCTTCTATCTGGAAAGACAGGTTTCCCGCAAAAAGAGTTGCTGAACCAGAAGTTTGGGGTGTCGAAGGTGTTTTGGGCTGGAAAGCATCAAGGAATAAAAAAATTATTTGTATTCTTGCACAAGAGAATAACGAAATACAACGAACAATGTTATAGAACTAACTGCTTTCTTTTCAGTATCAGCATCTACCATCTCCACATCAGTATCCTGAAAACAAGGGATATGAATTAAATGATGTTAGGCCCAAGTAGAACTTTCAACTATAGACAGCAATGCTTATGGCAAATAGGATAGCTCATTGAATTCATCAGGATATCAACAAGAATGGTATAAACATAATATATCATCGAAGATTACCACTTTTTTCTTTGGTGTCTTGGCTGGCTCTTCGTCACTTTCATCGTCAGATTCATCACTATCATCACTAGACTCTTGGGCGAGCTTCTACAAATCAGAGTACATAATATTAGCAAAGAAAAAGTAATAAAAACCTCTGATTGACAAGTGAAACTATGCTCTAACTAACCTTATTAACAGATTTCAGCTTTTTAGTGTCATCTTCAGAGCTTTCATCTTCATCACTCTCATCATCTGATGAACTATCATCCGAATCTTGAGATTTTTTAGCCGCTGCTGTTGGTTTAGCAATAGCAGCCTTTTTGGCAGGCTAAAAAAGGACAAGTCAAATAATCTGCAAAAGAAAAATTTACTGACAATAAAGTAGGTAACCATTAAGAGAACATAAACTCACTTCCTCCTCATCTGAGCTATCATCATCTGAGCTATCATCACTGGATTCCTCTTTCTTAGAGGCTTTTATGGGTTTCTGGATCACAACACTATTAATTAGAAAATGAAAGTAACAAAACCAATTAAAATGAATTTAATATTAGAACAAACTTACAACATCTTCATCCTCACTAGATTCCTCACTGGAATCGTCACTGGAACTAGCAGCCTTAGCATTCTTGGTTGCAGCAACACTCTTTGCAGCAGGGGCCTTGGCTTTTGGCTTTGTTCAAAAGAAATAATCAAGCATATAGAAAATAAAATGTCAAAAGACTAACATCCATAACACAGTGCAGACTTACTGCATCATCTTCAGAGCTTGAATCATCACTGTCTTCCTCTTCACTGGAAGAATCATCTGAATCTGCCTTCTTTGCAGCTACAGAACCATTCTTAACAGCAGGGGTTACAGCCTTGGGTTTCTGAAATGATTAAAAATATTTGTCAGTCATGTCATAAATAACTAAGAACAACAATATCTATGGTACACTTACTTCTTCCTCTTCAGAATCACTGTCAGAAGATTCAGATTCTGAGCTTGAAGAATCTTTTTTAGCCTTCTTGGCTGGGACAGATCCATTCTTAGCAGCAGAAGCAGCAGCACCTTTCTTTGCTGGTGGGGCAACAGGCTCCTACATGAAAATTACATATTAAAAAAATCATTTTAAAAACTAAAGTCTTTCAACCTATCCATCACATAGATAAACTCACATCATCAGATGAAGAATCATCACTGCTTGACTCCTGAACTTTAGGCTTCGCAACCTCTTTCTTTGCTGGAGCCTTGACCTATAAATAACATTACAATCAGAAAAAAAGCAATAATACACTAATGCAGTAAATATAAATTGACAAAAGAAAAGACAAAGTGGAACCTTAGGCTCATCGTCAGAAGAATCAGAATCCTCAGAGCTGCTGCTAGACTCAACCTTTTTCTTCTGAGTCTTTATCTCAGCTTTCTTCTTCTCGATTGATTGCTGGACAGCATCATTTTTCTTCTGCTTCTTGGCACTGGCTTTCTCCAAAGCCACCTCAGGCTCCCTCTTACCTGTAAAATCAATTACAATTCAACACACAATTCAAACACATTCAAACACACAAACCAAACAACAAACGAGAACACATAATGAAGCCATTGAAGAAAAAACACGGCTTGAAATCAAACAAAATTGTACCTTTCTTAACAGACTTCTCGACGACGGGAGAGGCCGCAGCCTTGGTAGCGGACTTTTTGGCCATTGGAATGGAAAGCGGCGAGGAGGAGGCGGAAGTTGTAAAACCCTAAACGCGAGAGGTTTAAGGGAAAATAGAGACAGAGTGAGAAAGGCAGAATGGAAGCTGTGTTTTTATAGTGTGATTTTCTGTTGATTTTTTAGGGTTTGCAATTTTTCAAAGCATTCGGTGCGGGCCGTGTAATCTGGACCGTCCGATTCGATATCTGAAAGAAATGGGCGAGTGATTGAACCGGTTGTCCGGTTCGGCTCGTAATTGGAAATTGGAATTGAATCAGAAATGTTTAAAATGATAAGAAAAAAATCTTCTGAATATAAAAAGTAGTAATAAATCAAAATTGCATTTCGAAAATTCAATAAAAAATAAAAAATAAAAAATAAAAAATAAAAAATAAAAAAAAAAAAAAAAAAAATAAAAAATAAAAAATAAAAAATAAAAAATAAAAAATAAAAAATAAAAAATAAAAATCATGGGTTACAATTGAAGATAATATTAGCTATGAAGAAAATACAGCAAGTACTTGTCTATATTTGGACTTTGAAAAAACTAAAAGTAAAGAAGATATTGGAACTCAAATACTCAATCAGGACTTGTGATCCAATGGTTTTGGCTTTTTTACTGGCCATTCTCATTATTTTTTGCAATGTAAATTGTTTAAATGAACTTATTTAAATCCACATTTTCCACAAATATTTTCTTTCAAACCTTGTTGTTAGATTGGAATTTGATGGTCGTTCGTAACTAGTTTCCATACGTTGTTTACTCAATCACAGATAATCATATATGACAATTTATTAACGTTTCAACAAATTATGATAAAGTAAACGACATATGATGTATGTTAACCCACTCCAATAATCAACGTGCGTAATATAGGAAGTTCTCTCAAACTCAACGAAAGCGCACTTCACTATAAAAAATTAGTATAACGTACAAAAGAATATCTCTTATATTTAAGAGCCAACTATATTAAAAAGTTAGACTTTTAAGAACTAAATATATTTAAAGAAACAACTAAGAGTAAGGATATGAATATTGTGCAAGAAAAAATGAAAAAGTTTATGAAGAGAAATATTAGAGTTATTACCAATGTCTGGAAGCAATATAATGCATATGAGTATATAAAGTAAATAAATTCCATGATCGATTAGTTGAAGGTATAAGGCTCAGTTTGTTACTCAAGGCTTCTTCTTTTTCAAATGACTTTTTTTAAAATTATTTTTATTTGATCGCTTAAGGATATTAACAAAATAAAAATTTGAAATAAAAATTTGAAATATAAATTTGAAATGTATTCATATGATATGTATACAAATGTGAAATTAAATTTATACAAAAATATGGGTTCTTGAAAATTACAAAAATTTACCGGCAACCATTATTGCTCCGTTAAAGTTAAAAAAAATCTTAATGTCGTAAAATGAGTGTTTAAACTTTACTTTATATGCAATAAAATTTGTGTTTTTATGCATTTTATGTAAAAATGTATCAAAATTTATATTTGTATGCGCTATATGACGTACGTAGTAAGTGTAACCGTATAACACACTATTATTTATTCAGTATAATTATAACTACACATGGAAATTAAAATTCTTATATTCAAAATTATAATTTTGATATAAATGAGAAAACTAAAATTATACAAAATATGGTGTCTAAAAATTACAAATGTGATACATGTAACACATAATTAATAGTGGCACCATAAAAATAAAATAAAAACTTCAAATTTTATAAATTTGTAAGACATCGTATTTTTGTATAGATTTAGTTTTCACATTTAATACATACCATATGAATAAAAGTATTAAACTTCATTTCAATTTTATTTTTATTTATTTTTAGTATCCTTATTCTTCAAAGTTTTTTATGGTTTTTTTAATTATATATGTATTTTTAGCATTTTTAATTTTTTTTTATGATTTTTGACAATTTACCCTTCGGTTAATTAATTAAATATGTATTTTTTATGGTTTTAAATTTTTTTAGCGTGAAATATTTTTTAATTATTTTTTTATCATTTTTATTAATATTTTAATTAAATTTAAATATATGTGTAGTTTCTGATAAATTTTATATACATATGAGGGGGGAAGTATCATGTGGAACCCCCACCTTTCCATGGATCTATGGATCCCCCTTCATCACCATTGATTGTATTTTTTGTATGCACCAGATTGTGCCACGTGTTTGCATTTTTGAAATGCACAGGTGAAATGCACATGACAAATGCACACGTGAGTTGCACATGCTCATTAATGCGCTTGCACAATCTGGTGCGTCCAAAATGCAAACAGTAAATGCAATCAACGGATGCAAAGATGGGAGTTCTACATGATACTTTCCCCTACATATGAGACTGAGTGTGACTCTCTATAATTTCCAATGATGCACATGTGATTCAATCATCTTTCATTTTGTTAATTGCTTAAAAATAAGAAAAACGTGATTCGGTTCAGTAGTCATGATTTTGTAACTTTCATTAAAATATTCAGAGCATCAAGCGGTGAGCATATAAAAATGAAGAGCACGATCAATCACTTCAGCCTTCAGATTTTGAAACCCACCCGACAACCAAAGCAATGCTCGTTACAACCTCCGCATGCGCCGCCCTCCCGATTCCCAAATTACCCTCAATTCACTCCTCACCAAACTCCACGTCTATTCTCTTAACCTCCACCGTAACCGCTCTCCCCCGCCGCCGATTCTTTCAAATCAAAGCACTAGACGCAGCCCAGCCCTTCGATTACGAATCCAGACTCTCTCTCACCTTCAACACCACCTCCTCCAAGCTTAAAATCGCCATCATAGGATTCGGAAACTACGGCAATTCCTCGCCAAAACCCTAATTCGTCAAGGTCACACAGTCTTGGCTCATTCCCGAACCGATTACACCGACATCGCAGCATCTCTAGGAGCTTCGTTCTTCGTTGATCCACATGACGTCTGCGAACAGCATCCTGACATTGTGCTACTCTGCACTTCGATTATATCGTCTGAAAAGGTTCTCAATTCGTTGCCATTGCACAGATTTAAGAGGAATACTTTATTTGTAGATGTGTTGTCTGTCAAGGAGTTTCCAAAGAGTCTGTTGCTCCGGACGCTGCCTCCCTATTTTGATATTATATGCACCCATCCAATGTTTGGTCCTCAGAGTGCCAAGGATGGATGGAGTGGGTTGTCTTTTGTGTATGAGAAAGTTAGGATTGGTAATGACAAGTCTAGGATATCTAGGTGTGACAAGTTTTTAGATATTTTTGAGAGGGAAGGCTGTAGAATGGTGGAGATGAGTTGCGCCGAGCATGATTTGCATGCTGTTTGGGCACAGTTCTTGACGCATACTGTTGGGAGGATTTTGCATAATTTACGATTGGAGTCCACGGAGATCGATACAAAGGGTTATGAGAGCCTGCTTGATTTGGTTGAGAATACGTCCGGGGATAGTTTTGACTTGTATTATGGATTGTTTATGTATAATACTAATGCCATGGAGCAATTGGAGAGGTTGGATTTGGGATTTGAGGCTTTAAGAAAGCAATTGTTCGGCCATGTTCATGGAATTTTGAGAAAGCAATTGTTTGGAACTAATGATAATGGTCAGATTGAGAAAAGGATGCATCTTTTACCAGAGAATGCTACAGTTTCCGCCGGAGAAAGCCAAAATGGTCGAGCTTTAGCCAAAGTGGCCAAATCTGCGAGGTAAATACTGTCCTGCTATTTTTTCGTCTTCTTTTATCTGTTTTGGTCATAATGTCCTTGAAATTATATACTGTGAATGTGAGTTAAGCCTTTTGTCAGCTCTATTGCATATGACAATTTTAGGTGTTTTTGTTTAGATTCATGTCTCTGTTTGGTACATGATTTGTAGTTTTTACTGTGTCTTTTATTGGAGACATGACAAGATAACATTTTGTGAATATTGTCCGAGGTGACGAGACTCATTAGTAAAGAAATTTTCTACATTTTCAGAAATGAATGGAACATATTTTTTAATTTTAATTTCTTTCGATTAATTTAAAATAGAGTTTTTATTCCATACATTTCCACAAACTTGGTTGTCTGGTTCTATATATTTACTGTTGATCTGCAGGCCAGAAGATGTATTCTCTCTTATGTCTTACAAGACTTTATTTTCCAACAATCTTGACGAAAGAGAAAGACTCAAAATCGCTGTCATTGGGTTTGGAAATTTCGGCCAGTTCATCGCGAAAACCATGGCTCGCCAGGGTCATCATATATTAGCTTATTCCAGATCCGACTATACGGATGTGGCTCAGCAGATGGGTGCCACTTTCTACTTTGATGCAGATGACCTCTGTGAAGAACATCCCGATGTGGTATTGCTATGTACATCAATACTGTCAACTGAGAAAGTGTTGAAGTCTCTTCCCCTACAAAGATTGAAGAGAAGTACTTTATTTGTTGATGTACTCTCAGTAAAGGAGTTCCCAAGGAACTTTCTGATAGAGAATTTACCTGCAGATTTTGATATTCTTTGCACACATCCTATGTTCGGTCCTGAGAGTGGTAAAAATGGTTGGAAAGGTCTTCCTTTTGTCTACGATAAGGTCCGAGTTGGTACTGCTGAATCGAGAGTTTCTCGTTGTGATCGATTCCTAGACATATTTTCTAGAGAAGGGTGTCGAATGGTGGAGATGCCATGCGCCGAGCATGACCGGAATGCTGCAGGTACACAATTCATTACACACACAGTGGGCAGGATTCTTGAGAAATTGCATCCGAAGTCAACACCAATTAATACAAAAGGATATGATACTTTATTGAATTTGGTGTCAAATACGGCAGGAGATAGTTTTGATCTCTACTATGGATTATTCATGTACAACAAAAATGCAATGGAACAGCTAGATAGACTGGATAAGGCTTTTGAGTCACTTAAGAAAGAGTTGTTTGGGCAGCTGCTGGTGTGTTGTGCGAAAACAACTTTTTGATGATGTGGGCTATTCACAAATGTCGCAGGATACATACTTGACCAGTGACAGCAATCGATAGTTGCTGTATTTGCTTCAGCCTCCAGCGCTACCTGACTGAATGAAATATGAAGCATCTGAGGTATGTGTGATACAGTTCCATTTTGTCAATCTACTGTTAAGTTCTTGGTATTAAGACTTGAGGGGTATCAAAATTAGATGTTTTATCGCAGTAGATACTAAGAGAGAGATATCTTGATCTTGTTCGTGCAGCTGATGCAGTTCATTGGGATTTGGAAATGATGAAATCAATGTAATACTAATGAAACAATAACACTTGATGAAGAAAAGTGTGCCATAGCGAAGTTGCCCACTCCCTTTGATATTTATCCTGCTAAATGGCAAAAAGATGTAGACTAGTAGAGTTAATGATCAACATGCATTTGGGCCCTTTATTCTGTACCTTCCTTTATAATATGTCTTCACTAAGTGTCTCTTTTGCTTATTTTCAGGTTCATCCGGCCATCTATTTTCTAAGATTTTTGAGCGCCTTTCCTCTTTTGTATCGCTAATAAGGGCCAACAGTATGAGGAATCAATGATTTCATTTTTGTAATGGTAGGAGTGCAAACTTCACCCATGTTGCTGTTGTAAACATAGTTTATCTCACCTTAACTGTTTTGAATGCCTTTAACCTTTATTTATATGTAAATGTATGACGTTGCCTTCTTTTTCTATGATTCTCTAAATTTCTTTCAGCAAATTGTTCAGTTGTAGGCTACATGTATCCGATTAGAACATACGTACCAAATACTTGGATTTCGCTTTAGCTATATGCAATTTAGAAATGGCCTAATTTAGGTAGATGTGTCTAGACCGTTATGTCAGGGTTTATACCTGAAAAGAGACTTTATTTGACTTGAAATATGATGAAACTAATTGCAGAATCAATTACAACAAGTTTGAAAATTGAAATTAGTGGCAACAACAACATTGACTCTGTGATGCTGAACTCTGCAGAGATTTTCTTGGTATGAGTATTGTCCCTTAATCATATAAGATATCTGGGGTCTACCTATATTTGTGAGCAGGACATATATGAGAGCTTCAGACTTATTGAGGACCTATAGAACTGGAAGGTTCTTCTCCTCTTAGCAGCAGGAAAAGAGGCATTGATTAAGGCATGCATAATTGCCTACAAGTTATTCCTCTTTAAGCAATGAGCTGCTTCAAATTACCCAAAATGTCATTCAATAGATTTTCATCCATGTCTGGTGGTCAAACAAAAGCAGAACAACGGTATAAGGTGGCCTTCCTGTGTTTTCAAATTTAAGAAGTGGAGGATGTCATCCTAATGTTGAATATTCTTTATGTGGTTTTGCGGAAGAACATTCTCTTCAAATGCTGGAGTGAAGGATTAGCTGGTCAGAGGTTGTGGAGAGAATGACTTTAGCTGTTTTTAGTAAAACTATTTATACTTTCTGCTTGTATCTTCTCTTTTTATTTTTTTAATCAAAGTTAAGATTCATTATTATGCCTTTTGCACGATTGCAAGTATTTTATTATGTCAAACACTATGCTCAGATTGCTTTCCCTCTTACTAAATTGTTGTGCTAGGATGCCTTCAAGTGGAATCCGGAAGCCCAGTCTTCTTTTGCTGCTCTCAAACTGGCATTAACTTCATCTCTTAGTAAATAGTTTGACATATCTTTCACAAACAAGTCTAGTTGTCTCGTTTGTTGTTGGCGTAGTAATGGTACGACTAATCAAGTCCTCTTATATAAAAACAAGTGACAAACAAAATGATGGCCTACAAGAATACTGATTAGACTGTTTGTTCCACTTGAGCTACCATAATGTGTTACCATCTACCGATAAAGCTTAATGTGTAAAATTTGAATCAATCATGTGATTACTTAATGAAGCATTATCGTGATACATAATCAACAATAAAATTTGCAAAGAATTCAGTGCTCCATGAATGAACCAAACATGTGAAGCTTTGTTTCCATTTCATCACAACGAATGTTTCGAAAGACGAATAAAATGAGGTTACTCATGATCAATTTACAAAGAGTCTTACGCCTAAAATTTCAAAAATTATTGGGAATGACTACAAGGCCCGACATGACTATGCATTAAGTAGTGCATTGAATAGATTAATGTCTATCACATATCGAGTCATTGACCCAAAAATATATCCTAACCCAAGAGAAGAACCTAACTCAACCCTTTTAAAAGAAATATCTAGAGAAGTATGAAGATAATGGTAAGGAGATATTTTTGTCTAATTTTTAGAAGGTGAATTATAATCGTAAAATCAAGTTACTCATATTCCCTCATTTGAGATGAGACAATATAAATAGAAGTGTGAGTTAATGAAGAAATATTCAAAATTTCAGTGGTCTTTAATAAACTTGATATGATTTTATCGAGATTTCAGTTGTTTTAAAAAATCTTTTTTTCTAAATTTACTTCTAACTTTTTAATGACTTTTATTTAAACATTTAAGATTCTACAATATGGAAAATAATTATATTAGCGGTATACTACTTCAATATGGTTATGAGATAAGAAAATATATTTGTTAAAAAGGCATCAGATGAAAGAGTTGTGTGTTTTTGCATCGAAGAATTTGGAAAGGTTTATGTCATATGAAGGCTAGATAACCGATGATGACAATGGATTGCGTAAACAAACCGATCAATGACGTTATAACAAAGACCGTACTAAATCGTTTGTTTGGTTCATCTCCATTATATGACCGAAAGAAAGGAGCACCTTCTTTCCATATCCATTTGGCGCCCACTTGATTGGCATGAAACCAAAGTGAATATATGTACACAAATAGAGTTATGGTTTCGAGAATTAAAGATATAATCTTACGTTTATCGTAATGCTCCGGACTGATATTCTCAACCAGAATATAAGCGGCTAATTTCAAGAGGAAACACAAAAGTGCCCCCATTGTAGACCTTGACGAATCCTTTGGTATAAAGAGAAGCCAAGTCCTTCACTTGCTTCCACCTTTCATCAAGATAAGTCATTATACTGGAACCCCATTGAATCAGCATGCTGCTAGTATCAACATTAATGTCCATGTTGTTGATCAAGCACAATGTACAAGAAGAGAACTGAAATCAAAAGTGAGATCAAGAAAAGTTGTAAGAACTAAGAAGTTATTCTTTATTTCAAGAATCAAGAGAGGAGAGAACTTTATAGAGTTGTTGTAATAACTATAGAAAATAGAATACAAAGAATTAAAATTCATAACATGATAAGGTTGGAAATTAATGAGGAATTGAAGGGTTATGAAGGGGAAGAGAGTGAGGCACTCAATGAATTATTTTTTATTCTAATTAGACTATCCTTCCTCTTCTCAGAAGTAGAAAACCTGACCTCTCAAGATGCTCCTCTCCCAAATCAAGTTGAAGATGATCGTGGTGGATCGGTAAGTATGAATAATTTGTCAATTTCTAAAGTTATATGTGAGGATTTGAAGAAACAAGACCTGAATGTTGCGATGTTGATGAATTCAGGATGAAACACTAAGGACAACATTCTGAGCACATTGGATACTTGTTTCGGTACGTATAGTTTTCAGAATTTGTGTTCAAATCATACTTTGAGGATAGACCGAAAAAAGAAGACAGATCTGAGATATGATTTTAGGAGGGTGTAAGAGTCGTTTCAAGTATCTGAATTTAGTTTTTCAAAAGCCTATAATAATCTACGCGAGACAAGCTTTCTGACGGTATAAGGTATGCATTCTAATTCTTAATGAGTGGGCTGGAATCTGTGTTTGAAGTTGAGATATGTTATCTGCCAGAAAACTCTGCAGTTTGTGGACTGATTTTGTGACCTTAATAACTAGTAATTTAAGTGTCAGAATTGAATGGTTGGAAATTTCATTATATTCTATTCGAACTGAACTTTATGGTGATATAACTATAATGAGTTGAATCATAGGTATTGAATTTATATGATTTTTCAAAGATGGCAGCAGTGTATTGAAATGTGTTTGAACAGTTTCTGCAGTAAGTTTCACAAGCTTGTATTTATGTGATCTGATGTCCGAATTGTGATTTTCAAAATTCTGTAGTATTCTACTCTGAATAAGCTTTCTGAAAAGATATGTTGAATTTATTGGTTCATTACGAGTAGAAAGATACAGGGCTGCAAAGTTTGATCTTAAACGAAAAGAAAAATCTGCAGAAAGTTGAGTATTGGTATGATGTGAATGTTTGGTGTGAAGTTATAATGGTTTGGAAGTGTATGAATTGCAAGTTGGTTTCATATTTATTGTAGGTGATTGTTGAGGGATTTCCCATCATTTAGAGCTTGGAAGTTCTAAGTAAGTGATATATACCCATTCTAGTTATTCCTTCTTAGTGACATTATGTTATGATTGATAATAATTTTCTTGCGAACCCCACTCCGTTCCTTGTATCATGGACGGAAGTATCCGTTAAAGCTAGTTCTTGTTCTTGTTGTATTCATACATTTACTTGAAATAACTTGATTCCGGAGGTTCGATATCTACTAGTATTCCAGTTGCTCTACGGGGAGGGTAAACTCGTCCAGTTGCTCTACGGGGAGGGTAAACTCGTCCAGTTGCTCTACGGGGAGGGTAAACTCGTCTAGTTGCCCGTAGCGGGGGTAAAACGCAATGTCCCGGGACCACATGCTAGCTAGATAGATTGTCGAACCATATTCAGACTTTCAGTTCAAGAACATATATTCTCGCGTTATTGCTTACTTGTGTTCGATTTAACCCTTCTTGTTTCATATCATACTAGCTTGGGTGTATATTGCTTATTGAGTTGTGGACTCATATTTTCCATGTTGTATTTTTCAGATATCTAGAGGCTTATTGAGTTCGGAAAACTGGGTGAGAGACGAGCTAGAATAAAATAAGTGAAGACTTAAAAACATTATGCTTGCTTCCGAATTTACTAGTTTTTCAAGATACTAGTTTCATTTTAACAATAAAGAAACTACTTTTTGTTTTTTTATTAACTAAGAAATTTGCATGAGGCCTTGTGTGATCCCTTGGTACGGGTTCGCAGGCCGATGTGACACTTTTTTGAAACCTAGTATAATTAGGGTGTTATTGTTGTAAATATGACTAACTGACAGTATAACCAACTGTTAAACCAATATTTACGATTAATGGAGAGACTTCAAACCAAGACTAAGCAGAAGAAACTAGAGACTCTGTATGACACGTACGGATGCTGCACGCTTGCATGTTGTACTTTGTAAAAGAGTTGCACGTGACTTGTCAAAAAACGGCATCACTCGGTTCAAATATACTCACTAAAGACTAAATAGAGCCAAGCCCAACAAAGTAACACATTTTCAGCCCAACTACGTTGTCGCTCCATAACCTTAAACCTATCATCAACTCTCGCACGCATCACGACACAACCCAACACGAACTCCGCGCTGAGCTTCAGCATCTCCTCCGACCAACTTCAAGTGCTCATTCTCTTCCTCGTCTTCGTCCGTTAGGCCAATTCTGTTTCTCAATAACCAATCAATCGAAAATCACATCCTTCTTCACCTGCAGCGATTTACGGATCTCCGGTTAGCCTCTGCCTCCTATTTTTGACATACCCAAAATTTCATGTTTTTCTGTTGACTACACATTTTTCAGATTAATGTTTAAAGGAATTAAATTGACTTTTTGATTTGTTATGCAGGATAGGATATTAAGGTTTTGAAGTTGAGATGTATGTTAGTCGATTAAGGTGCAGAACGAGGAAATGGAATGTTATTGCGTATTCTTCGCGGCACTGTTGTAGGCAGAGTTATCAACCGAATTTGTGTAGTCAAGTTCCAGTTCATGCTTCTACGATTAGAACATATGTGTCGAGGGCGTTATTATTGAGAGGTGCGATTTCAAGACATAATGAGTTGTGGCTGCGTGAGAGGAGTAAGGGATGTTTTATTAGTGGTTTGGATAGATTGCGGTTCTTTAGCTCGGAAGGGGATGGAGGGAATGAAAAGGAAGCTATACCTGTTGTGAAGGAGGCGGAGAGTGTTGAAAAGGGGAGTGGTAGAAAGGAAAAGGTTGATATTGGATCGAGGCTTTATGATGCTCATGCGAGACTTGGGGAGCAAGATCAGAAGGATTGGCTCTTGAATGAGAAGTTGGCGATTGAGTGTAAAAAGAAGGAATCACCTTTTCTTACGAGGCATGAAAGGTTCAAAAATGAGTTCTTGCGGAGGGTTGTTCCATGGGAGAAAATAACCGTTTCATGGGATTCATTTCCATACTACATTAAGTAAGTGCCTTAGAATCTGACACGAGATGTGTTTATCTTTGCATCCAAATCCAACTCGAAATTGTTTAGAGCTAAATAAAGAACTTCTTTAACACTCTGTGGAAATATATTAGTGATACAGATAAACTATAGACCATAGTTGTACTTAATCTACATTTAACGAGATTGTTATTGAAGGAGTAAAATCATATTAGGAGTCGTAGCGCATGTGTTAGCACTTTTTTTTAAAATAAGGATAAGTCAGTTTACATACAAGATGGTGAAGCACATAAGCGACTAGGATTCCACTTTCGTACTTAAGATCTTGTAGTAGTGAACGCGATGTTCACTTCTTCTTAGTTACGTTTATAAATTTGGTTGATCAACTTTGAATATGTAACCAAATCGGCTACTAGATGAGAATGTTAGTAACTTTACATTGATTCAAGTTGGATATAAGGTTTGAACACCACAATGTTAACTTCTTTATACCTATGCTCCAGTGAGACAACCAAAAGTCTTTTGATAGATTGTGCTGCCTCTCATTTAAAGAAAAAAACATTTGCTCAATCTTTTGGCACCGGCTTGACTTCCTCTGGCGCGAGGATACTTCTTCAAAGTGTTCCAGGTACTGTATTCCGTGTTTTTTGAAAGCATAGCTTCTAAAATACCTTTGTGGTACTTTTATTGATTAACATTGTCACTGCAGGTACTGAGCTTTATCGAGAAAGATTAGTAAGAGCACTTGCAAGAGATCTTCAAGTTCCCTTGCTTATCTTGGATAGCAACATTCTTGCTCCTTACGTAAGAACATTTCCGAATCTTCTATGTTTTTGGACTCATCTTTTATTGTTTTGATCATTTCCGAACATTTCCTTTCTAAATGGTTTGTTGGTCAGTTCTGGAAATGCTGTCTCTAAAAAAGAAAAATTAGTCAAGACGTATATTTTCATGCCCTCTTTGCACCTTTGGATATACTAACTAAATTTCTAAGACTAACTTGATTCAGGACTTTGGGGAAGATTACAATTCAGAAATTGAGTCTGAAGATGAAGATCATGTTGGGGAGGAGTGTACATCCGATGAGGATGAAGATGAAAATGACGCGAGTAATGAAGAAGATATGACAGGTAACACTGAGAAGTCATCCAGCGATAACGAAGTCAACGTGGAGCTGACTGAAGAAGCACTGAAAAAATTTATTCCCTTTAACATTGACGACTTAGCAAAGGTAGTTATATCTGTATACTTAGAAGCAATAGCCTGTTTATTTTCTCAGTTAATCTTTCTTGTTGATATATGTAACAGAACGCTATACCAAGAGAGATTTACTACTTTTCCTTCAAGCATGCCGGCAATGAGAAAAATTGATATGTGTTTAGCTCAGAGAAAGTGCTAAAATAGGAAGTTGTTTTCATTTCGATAGGCCTAACAAATGGATAGGGTGCTAAAAACCTTTTTCCTCATTTAAGACAATTCAAATTTGTCCTCAAGTTTAGATCTTTCATGCCACCTGCAGATTTTTCACTCTTTCTATGTGTCAATGAATACCTTTGGATGCGTAGAAAGTATTAAGTCTTATCTGTAAAATCGTGAAATTGATGTTTGTATTTGTAGCAGAACCTTTCACAAGAAACTGACGCTTCCTCGCAAGCTACTGGATCTGCCGAATCCTCTAGCAAAAATGTAGGATCACTTAAAAGAGGTAAGCATCTCACTTCATTACGACTCCCTAAGTCGAGGTCTACCTGTGGGTAAGCAGTTGTTTCTGATGCTTGCGTGTTCTTTTTATTGTTCAATGCATTCTTTAAAACATTGTTTCACATAGACTTCAAGCAAATGGCTGTCACATTGGTTCTTGGTAGTGAATAAGATATTGCATATTTGATTCTCTTAGCGTCTCTGGATAAGTATTGCCTATTACAGTGCAGGAGTAAAACATTGGCACTACTAAATAGTTTGATACCACCTTTTGAATGCCTTCAATACGTTTTATCTGAACGTGCGAGCCAGAGAACAATTTCAGACGGGGCTTCTATTTTTTATGTCTTCCATTGTAATCTTAATGATACATTTCAGTCTTAAATAAATGTGCTGTCATTTTCTCTAATTTTATCGCTTTTTATTTGCTCCAGGTGACAGAGTAAAATACATTGGGCCTACCATCAGCGTCGAAGCTGACAACAGGTGATGCTTTGTTATCCAGTTACAGTGTAGTTGTACATATATTGTTTCCTATCATTTCATTATATAATGATTACTTTCTCGATAAATTGTGTGCGGCTGTGCTTATGTTATTGAAGTCATCTAGCTTGGTTCATCTGTACTTGCCTAACTTGTTTTAGCACATGGTTGACATTGAAAAGTCACAAAGTAGGAAAGTCGAGATGAAACTTGAATACACTGCTACTCTCTAAGAGTAAATACTGTGTACTTTTGAGTGCAACCTTCTCTTTTAGATGTCATGAATTTGTACATCGCTTCTGACTAACACAACAAATTTAAGTGTGGATATTATAATTCACATCTGAAGCTGGCATAAGTTGGTCGTTAAATAACATTTGCCCAGTCCGTATCTTCTTGGCCTTTGGGAATATGTCATCCTGTGGTGATAGCTTGAAGCCCCAACCTGATTACTACATGCCCAATACATCACAGGGTAAAACTGGGGAAGATACCTACGTCTGACGGATCGAAAATTGCATACACCACTGTTCGGAAGAGGTGTGTTAACGCGTCTGTGTACCTTAGAAAGTATCCGGTGTCTTTCTTGGCATTTTGATGTAAATTGTCCTTAATAATTCTACATCAGAATATGTTTTAGGAGGCGTTTTAGGCGATCTCAGGTCCTAATTTATTACAAATTTTAAGAATATGGCAGACAGTGATGACGATGAGATAGGGATAGACTTTTCAGAGAATCATAACCTTTTTATGCTGTGTACTAATAAAATATGTAATTCTTTTTAGCGAGGCTGGTAAATCAATATACTGGTAAATGGTAATGATAGGATTTGATTCACGTGTTTATAGGAATGATTTCAATGTGGTTTTAACTTTCAAGAAATTGTAGTGGTAGTAGGGCTCATGATGGTACCCTATGCATGTTTTAATGGTTCCGCTGCAATGGTCTGCTTGGTGGAAAACTTATCATACTACTTTTTGATTACATTACTCTTCTAAATGAAAACTATCTTCAATAAGACACTGATGAATTAATTTGAAGTTTATATTTAGCTCACAGGTTTTTTGTGAAGGGTACCTTCGGATGATCTTTTCATGCCAATTCCTTGAAATAGAAGAATGTTTCAAGATGAATCTTAGTGTCTCACTTGTTTCCTTTTATGTTTATATCATTTCTATTAGAGTTATATCAAAAGTTCTAATTGTATGGGTTATACCGATGCTTGGCGAGCTTCATAAAATCTTGCTGAATGTCTTTTGTCTAAATGAAAAAGATACTATAGGATCAAAACCAATTATTGATATCATTTTTCTTATTGATATCATGTATAATTTCTTGCAGGTCTTTATCCAGTGGTCAACGAGGAGAAGTGTATGAAGTAAATGGGGACCGCATTGCTGTAATAGTGGACACAAGTGAGGATACAAATGAGCAAGAAGCCGATAAACCTAAGAAAGATGCTATCACACCGTCCGTTTATTTAATACATGGTAATTGGTTTTTTAGGGTTCATTTAAACTTGTGGATCTCCTTGCTGTTACAGTATCATCTATCTATTTTGGAATTTCAAAACAAACCAAGTTCTAATGAATGATGTATGAAGTCCTGGCAGGACTAGTTTTAATGAATAAAGATTCCGTTGTATTGTCTTTTACGTTTTACTTACTATAGTAAATCACCCAGCACTGTGTTTTTTGGTAATGAGTATTTATGTTCGCCATGTAGTCAAGGACTTGGAGCTTGATCCTGAGGCAAGGGCTGAAGATTGTTACATTGCGATAAAGGCACTATGTGAGGTATGATCTGCTGGGTTTGCATAATTTAAAATCTGATAATACCCAACTCAAATATTGTCCAATTTTTTCCGCCGAGATCGCTTCTGACTTGTCTTTCTTTGTGTATTCGTACTGTTTCAGATAATCTTAATATTCATGTATTTCAATTACAGGTTTTGCAGTCCGAACAACCAATGATCGTGTATTTTCCAGATTCTTCTCAATGGTTATCGAGAGCTGTTCCCAAGTCAAACCGTGCAGACTTTGTCCAGAAGGTGCATGAGCTGTTTGACCAATTGACTGGCCCTGTTGTCTTAATTTGCGGTCAGAACAAAGTTGAAACAGGATCCAAAGAAAAGGAGAAATTTGTAAGATTTCGACATTTTGTAGTTCATTCACAACTTTAATAACACAAATCTCTGTCCTTTTTGCATACCATATGGGAAAAGAAAACATTAACCTGACATGTGAACTGCATAATATTTGTTTTTGAACTTAAAAAAATAATCGGCTTGTGCATCAGATGTTTATGACTTAAAAATGGCAATGCTATAGTAGGGTTATCTTCATTGAGTCCGTGTGACATCAAAACTTATATTGTTATTTTTTGCCTGTTCCTTTCAGACGATGATCCTCCCAAATCTTGGTCGACTTGCTAAGCTGGTAAATTCAAACCCTTGATAAGTATGCATATTATTTTGAGTCACATGTTTATTTTCTTCAAAGTCCTTGAATTAAATGCTGGATTAACTGTTTTCCAACATTCAACTCTCAGCCTCTTTCCTTGAAGCGACTAACAGAGGGACTTAAAGACACAAAAAAGCCCGAAGACTCTAAAATTTCTGCTCTTTTCTCGAACGTGTTCTCCATACAACCACCAAAGGTAGCATACATGTTAATGCGTAATTCAGAAACCAGACACTATATCCAACATTTGGCGGACTTTACGTAGTCTGTTCAGTCTCTAAACATTCCCAAGCATTCAACACTTTCATGAAATTATTTGCGATGTCAGCTTTTAGCAGAGTAGATAGTTCAGTCTCCCATTTGGTTTTTCTGTTTCGCAGGAGGATGATCTCCTCAGGACTTTCAATAAGCAAGTTGAAGATGATAGAGTAATCGTAATTTCTCGAACCAACTTGAATGAACTTCATAAGGTATTCAGTGGTATACAAAATTTATGAATTACGAAAGTAGTTCTTTTTAAACAATAGGAGCATGGAGCATCATAATTAAAGCTGTTTAATCTTTATTCTAATCAGGTTCTTGAGGAAAACATGCTTATGTGCACAGATTTACTACACGTAAATACTGATGGTGTGATATTAACCAAACAAAGTAAGACATCTTAATATTACCTTACCTATCTTGTTTATATATGCATGTTTTACCACTGTCAAGTTATTTGAGTCTCTTTTTGGGAAATAACCCATTCACTTTGTATGCCTACAAATTCATATGATGCATCTCAAATTGATATTGGAGTTCAAATGAATTTTTTGTTCAATTTGTAATCACCTTCTAAATCTCATTGCAGAGGCGGAGAAAGTTGTTGGCTGGGCTAAAAATCATTACTTGGCCACATGTTTACTCCCAAACATTAAGGGTGACAGACTGTACATTCCTCGTGAAAGGTATGCCGTTTATTTACTTGTCAATTGTTTGAACTTGATTAAAATGTAAATTGAGTTTGACAAATATGGTTTCTTTGTTGACAAAGTCTTGAGATTGCAATCAAAAGGTTGAGGGACCTTGAATCACTATCCAAAAAGCCATCACAAAATTTTAAGGTGAAATTTATTTTTCGATAGTTCTAATCAATAAAATCAAGGTCTTTTCTATTATTTTTTTAATATCTTGTTGGCGACTCATTTTCTTGTTACAGCATCTTGCTAAGGATGACTACGAAAACAACTTTGTGTCTGCCGTAGTCCCTGCAGATGAAATTGGTGTGAGGTTCGATGACATAGGTGCTCTTGAAGATGTCAAGATGGCACTAAATGAACTTGTCATTCTTCCTATGAGGAGGCCAGAGCTATTCTCTCATGGAAATTTGTTGCGGGTACCTTATCTCATTCATTAATCAAAATTTTTACTTCAGAGTTGATTTTTTTGGTGAATATAATGTGCCGACTCTTCCTTTCTAGCCTTGCAAAGGAATATTGCTTTTTGGACCTCCCGGAACAGGGAAAACACTTCTTGCTAAAGCATTAGCGACAGAAGCTGGAGCAAATTTCATCAGTATAACAGGTTCAACTCTTACGTCAAAGGTATGTGGAAGCAAAACTTATAGTGTCGTGCTTCCATATTTTGGTGGTCTTAATATTGCTAAGTGATTAATGTTTGAATCCATGTATACTGCCAGATTTTATGTTTCGGTTCTTTTTTGTTACCATATGTGTTGCGTCCTATATTATGCAAATAACGAAATATGCACTCATTTGCAGTGGTTTGGAGATGCTGAAAAGCTCACCAAGGCATTATTTTCATTCGCAAGCAAGTTGGCACCAGTCATTATTTTCGTGGATGAGGTGAGATTTGGTCACATGGATCGACCAAATTGTGTTAGTTAGTGCCTGAGACTTTTGTGACGAACTCCCAAGTTTCTGAAAGAGGTTATCATGTTTTAGAGAAGCTCTGTGTAGGATACCATTTCTTGGAACCCTTCCAACTATTTACTCCCTGAATCACTGAACCTTTTTCCATTTAATTTAGTTACGTATGTTAATTGAAGTTAAATGATTACTGGATTCCCACTCATTTGAGTGTTTTTTGACCTTTTATTCTCGCAGATTGATAGTTTGCTTGGTGCTCGTGGTGGAGCGTTTGAGCATGAAGCAACAAGAAGAATGAGAAATGAGTTCATGGCTGCATGGGACGGATTAAGAACCAAAGATAGCCAAAGAATATTAATTCTAGGTGCTACAAACAGACCTTTCGATCTTGATGATGCTGTTATACGTAGACTACCAAGGAGGTGAGTTTATTTTACTTTTATAGTAACTTTGGTTCATGGTGATTTTTGGTTGTGCTTCACGCGATAGAGTTGTATCGTACCTTCAAAGCTTACGTCAGAATTGAAATTAGGGGTAGTCCTTTCCATAACCTGGCCAGACATAAGGGTTTGAAGCCGGAATTTGACAACTTACTCAACTTCTGTCTGCTGTTCCAGGATTTATGTTGACTTGCCGGATGCTACAAATCGCGAGAAGATCCTCAGAATATTTCTAGCTCAAGAGAAATTGGAATCAGAATTTCAATATGAAAAACTCGCAAAGGAAACAAATGGATATTCAGGCAGTGATCTGAAGGTACATCCTCGGAACATTGTGCAACTTTTTGTTAAATACATGTGCCGTTTTTGTTGAAATAATTTGTGATAATTATGCAGAACCTCTGTATTGCTGCTGCATACCGACCTGTTCAAGAACTTCTCGAGGAGGAAAAGGTAACATTGCCTGACCTTAATCACGCTAGTAACTGGGTGAATATATATTCTATATGGTATTTCCATGCACATCAAATATATTTTAAATTACAGGGAGGCAAAAGCGAGTCTGCATTGCTAAGACCACTAAATTTAGATGACTTTATTGCTGCAAAATCAAAGGTATTTACTGCGACACCTATTTATTGCACAACTAGACAGTAACCACCTTATATGACAGTGTTTATGGATTCTGATGTATATTTTCATCAAACTGCCTGCAGGTTGGGCCATCAGTTGCATACGATGCCACGAGCATGAATGAACTACGAAAGTGGAATGAACAATATGGAGAAGGTGGAAGCAGGAGAAAGTCTCCATTCGGGTTCTGAAACTAACAGAAACACGTGTTTTTTACTTGCAACTATATAGGGACAACGTCAACAACAGGGATATCAGCGCAACGAGCAGAATCAACGACCTCCATATCATTTGTTATACCCCTAAATAGTTATACTTTGTAGCATTGGAGTAGACATATTGGAAGCATTTTTCCTGGCTTCTTTGTTGTACTAACATGTTCAATTTAGATTCTCTGTATCATAAAACGTGTTTTTATGATAAAATTCAGTTCCAAATCATTTTATGTTTACCGAGGGAATATTTTTTTATGAATTATTGAGATGAAAATTTTACATTGTTTTCTTTATTATTTTTTATATTTTTACTTTAATTAATCACATTAAAAAAAAATTTATTTTGAATTTATTATTAAAATTTATTTTCTACTCATTTTTCCATGCAATCAAATGTAACTTTATTCTTTCGAGGTTGTGCATCATTTGCCCTGATATTTTTAAAAAGATCCCTTCAAATATTTTTTATTCTTGCCATTGATTTTTTTTATTCTCTATCAGTAAAACAGTATGACAATCTTCATAAAATTATGAAGAATTTCTATAATAAAAACGACAAAATAATATCTTTTAGTACCCATAGGAAATAACAACACATTAAAGATCCGAATCCTTTAAGAATAGCTTAAAAGGAAATTATTTAAAGCGATTTTGATAGGATAAAGTTCTAGTAGGACGATTAACTTTTCGTAAAATGATATGACACAATATCGATCGTTCATTAATTATAATCTAACAGTTGAGATTTAATGTAAAATAACCGTGAAATTTAACCGCCCCGTATTTTTCGCAAATCCAACCGTCTAGTTTAATTAAAACGCAACCGTCAATTTTTTAAAATTAATAACTAAAATATTTATATAATGTCTCACATAAAGCACCGTTCTTTGTAAAAACAGTCAAAATAGGCATAGGGTTCGTTTGAAGCTCCGTCAAACGATGGCGGCAGTTTGGCTTTCGAACGCCGCTCGCCGGCGCCGGTCATCATCTCTATTCTCTTCCTCATTTCTATCTCAATCCATTTACAACTCGCTTCACCAACAGCCTCCCTCTCCTGTTTCGCATTCTGAATACAGCCCTAACCCTAGCCCTAGAGATTTTTACTCTATCACTGATCGTCAGTTTCACAATTCATACAAATCATCGGATTCAATTTCTCATTTTTCGTTGAAGAGAAGTCAAGTAGTAGTGTCTCGATTCAGGCCTCATTTGGTTGATCTCGCTGTTGGGTTGAATCGGTACGCTGGCGTTTCAACTTCTGCTTCTGGTGGAGATGCGAGTGGGAGAGGAGGAGGAAGAGAAGATGCATTAAAGGATGTGAAAGTTTTGTCTTGGATTGATTTGTATTTGCCTAGTAGAATTAGACCTTATGCTCATTTGGCTAGGTTGGATAAACCTATTGGAACTTGGTTGCTGGCTTGGCCCTGCATGTGGTGAGAATGATTCTTTTTCTCCACATTTGTAGGTCAATTGTGGATTTGTTAATTATAATTTCCTAAAGTTACTTACACTTGTATGTCTCTAGGTCGATAACTATGGCAGCACCCCCTGGTACTCTTCCTGACATCAAGATGATGGCACTCTTTGGCTGTGGAGCTTTACTGTTGAGGGGTGCTGGATGTACTGTAAATGATCTTCTTGATCGAGATATCGATACCAAGGTATCTAACTGGAATTGGAAAAGGATTAATTTTCTCATTTGAATGCAGCTTGAAGCTGATTGATTACATTTCTGATGCACACTCTGCTCATTTTATCGTGTATGTGTAAGATTATTCTTTACTATAGCGCAGGTGGAGCGAACTAAGCTGAGACCGGTTGCCAGTGGTCTCCTGTCTCCATTTGAGGGCGTTTGTTTCCTTGGGGCGCAGTTGCTTCTGGGTCTTGGAATTCTCCTTCAACTGAACAATTATAGGTTTGTGTTTTTAAGAAACTCCATAGTGGCCCCATGTAACCAGCTAAATCTTCAATCAAGCACGACACTTAAATAATATACTTGTTGCCTGAAACACTCAATAGAGTAATGAACTGTATCCATCAAATTCATAGCTATTGTTAACCCAACCCTTCCATCCTAATTTAACATATTGGCTATTTTTCAAACAATGTACCCGCGTACTTTAAGCTATATATGTCCGACAAACATAATTCTTCTTGCTTGAAAGTGTTGTGAATTGTGCTCTCTTTTGCAGCCGTATTTTGGGTGCATCCTCATTGCTTTTGGTGTTTTCGTACCCTCTCATGAAAAGATTTACATTTTGGGTATGATGTGGTTTTTATCGGTTGCTATTGAAATTGATTAATGACATGGGTGATTGACAAAGGGAAATGGTTGCAGCCGCAAGCGTTTCTCGGCTTAACTTTCAACTGGGGAGCTTTGTTAGGTTGGTCAGCCGTTAGAGAAAGTTTGGATCCAGCTGTTGTGCTTCCACTGTATTTTTCCGGAGTCTGTTGGACACTTGTTTATGATACGATATATGCTCATCAGGTACATATTTCTGTTAATTCTTTTATATAAAATTAAAAACCATGCGCAAAGCGCACTCATATATCTTACAAGAATAACCCGGATTAAAATCAGACTGGTGTTTGATGTGCCACAAGGTTCCCGGTTAGAATAACACTCATTAAAATCATTTTTTGTTCCTCTCCTCTTAGTTTAATTGTTTTGTCTAAATGAATTATAATATAAATGAATTGATTTGATATTGTGTGTTTTCACTTTCAGTATTGCTGTTTTTCTTTTAATTTTCAAGGCGAATGCTTTTATGTATACTTTTACAGGAATCCCCCTTTCTTTAACTATTGAAATTGACTCAAATGTTAGAAGGGGAACAGATGCATGTAGAAGATATATTTTGTTATGTGAGTTGGTATGGCTAGATTTGAAAGGCAAGGTAAATTGTACAAGCTACCGCACTTAGATAAATCTTTAGAACCTTCTTTGTTACTAAAGAATGTGTAAAGCTACGTGGTCATAGACTACCAATGTTCTTCTTATACTTGTGCAAATAGCTAATTCTGCCTGTCAGATTTTTTAAAGGTCTGGTGAAAGCTAATAAATTAATTGCTTAGTGTTTGGTAATCATTGATTGGTGTGAAACCTACTGAGTCTATTTCTTATTTGCTGGTAAATGCATTCAACAGGTCATATGAAATTTAGGTTTTTTTGTTTTATATCTCTGTATAGTTGAACCTTTTCCCTGATAGAGGAAGTATGCTTTACTGTTAAGATAGTGTAAAATTAGTTTATCAAATTTAGTTATTTGATTTCTTGAAATCAGGACAAAGAAGATGATTTAAAAGTAGGCGTCAAATCTACAGCTTTGAGATTTGGGGACTCAACGAAGCAGTGGATTAGTGGATTTGGGCTTCTCTGTATTGGCAACCTTGGATTGAGTGGATACAATGCTGATCTTGGTGAGTATTGGCGTTTTATTACTCGTCATTAGCTCAAGCTCTGACTCCTAATGGTGTTTGACTTGATCTGAATATGAGCAGGGTGGCCGTACTATGCATTTCTAACTGCTGGCTCTGGACATTTAGCATGGCAGATATGGACTGTTGACCTATCTTCTCGTACCGACTGTAACAAAAAGTAAGTGCCAAGAAAAATAAGAACAGATCTCTATGGACTTCACAATTATGCCCTTAAGGACTTGTGTGTTTCAACTTTAAAAGATGAATCACCCTACCTATTTTTTACTTTACTTCTTTACAATTTGTATTTGTGAATCATATTTTAGCTTCAAATATACTCCAATCTTGTGTATGCTGTATTTACTTTCCTGATATTTTGGCATAAGACCGTATCGGCATCAGACTCATGCTAGTTTCTATTTAAATCATTTATAAATAGGACAGATATATTTTGTTCTTCTCTTCAAAGAACTACTAATAGCATTATTTTGATTTCTAGGTGCTCCATTTTCCCAGTGATTTTGAAGTGTATTGATATTGCATTTTATTGTACTTGTCACTTTCAGGTTTGTGTCAAACAAGTGGTTTGGAGCACTTATATATGCAGGAATTTTATGTGGAAGAGTTGCTTCGTAAAGGTATTTCCTTTTATCTCCCCTCTGTCAGTTGTGGGTTTTCTTCTTCTTTTGGTACTTTTGAAGATGCTACTCAGAGATGAAACCCACAATTTTTCCTTTATCTACCCCCTCCATCAAACAACTGGCTTGGTTTTGTTGACTATCCTTCTTAATCATGGCAAAATCTATTTAACCTTAATCTACTTGTGTTCGTTTTTATTCTTCTATTCTTTGATGTGAGTTTTTTCTATCATTATCGTCTTGTCTGTCAAGGTTTTGTTTGTGTGATGCTCTTCTGTGTTTGAATTTAGAATCATCACATTTTATATGATTCATAGGTCTTATCCTAGAGGCTTCCACGGGCATACCATTCCTTTGCACATGACTCTCCCTTGGGCTTGGAAGATTAGAACATCCCCAATGATGAACAGAACATTGAGAATGGCTATGGCTCTCGTTCTACACTCATATATGGCACATCAATGCAGTACAATACTGTATTTAAGCTCCTGGGAATAAGGAAATTTCTCTTCATTGGCAGTTGGAGCAACACATGCATTTTTGCAAATAATTATACACAATACAAAAGTTGTACAACACCTCTGACATTACTAAACTCTAAACCTCTCCAAATGTGTTCAGTTAAAGGTTTTTTTTTCTTCTTCCTGCTCATTTACTTCTTTTCTATTATTAGCAAGTGCCATTAATATTTGTTCAACTATTTTCTTCCTGCTGAGAAAAAAACCTCTAAGAAGTCAGCTCTTTTTTTTGAAAATAACATCTTTTTATTCAGAGTGATCTTCTTTATTACATTAAATGCAAGTTACAAATCGAGCTATTTATTGCGAATTAAAACGTTGTTTTAACAATTTTAATTAAAATTTTATGTTATTTTACTTAACCCTTATTCAAAACACCGTCGTTTTCTCTATCGGAATCTGACCCTAGACCTTATTAATAATACACGTATTAAGCATATATATGAGGGGCAGTTTGGTAATAAACCAACAAAACAATCTGCTCCAATCACCAACAAAATATAATCCGAATCTAAAGATTTTAGGGTTTCGAAGTTCAATCCGACCCGATTCAATTCGACGAAGAAGAATCTCCGCAACAGCAGCACCGACATCCTCCGCCTCGATTCTCCGACAACCATGGCAGCCACGACCTCAGTTGTCCCCGCCAACAGATCCCGCGGCAACGTCAATGGCGGCGTCGACGATGAGAAGCTGATTTTCGACACCACAGAAGGCGTGCAAGTCATCCAAACGTTTGACGAGATGGGTATCAAAAACGACCTTCTTCGAGGCATCTATGGCTACGGATTTGAAAAGCCTTCCGCTATTCAACAGCGTGCTGTTCTTCCCATTATTCAGGGACGTGACGTCATCGCTCAAGCTCAATCTGGTACTGGAAAGACCTCAATGATTGCTCTCACTGTTTGTCAGATGGTCGATACCTCCAGCCGCGAGTATGCAATTGTCCTATCCCAGCCCTAGTTTTTTTATTTTTAATGAAATTGAATTTTTTATTTTGTTCTGATTATGTGGTTATTTTTAGGGTTCAAGCATTGATTTTGTCACCAACGAGGGAGCTGGCGACGCAAACTGAGAAGGTGATTTTGGCGATTGGAGAGTTTATAAACATACAAGCGCATGCTTGTGTTGGAGGGAAGAGCATAGGGGATGATATTAGGAAGTTGGAGCATGGAGTTCATGTAGTTTCTGGAACTCCAGGGAGAGTTTGTGATATGATTAAGAGGAGAACATTGCGTACACGTGCTATTAAGTTGCTTATTCTTGTGAGTTTTGTTGGCGTTTTGTGGGTTTGATGTATGTATAGATTTCGCCGGCTCGCGCTAAGTACTTTGTGTTTATGCAGGATGAATCTGATGAGATGCTTAGCAGAGGGTTTAAAGATCAGATTTATGATGTGTACCGATACCTTCCACCAGAGCTTCAGGTTCTCCTTTTCACTTGCATTGTTCTGTTGCATGCTGTTTCTTCGCTGCATTCTGTTCAACTGTTCGTTATTAATCATTAGGGAATTTAGATACTTACACATATCTCTAGGTATAGGGTACACACCTTGCCATCAGCACTCTTTAGAAGAATGAATATATTCCATTTGAAGAAAGCATTTTTCTTTATTATCATATGTAATGTAATGCCACTATTCATATGTCACTTGATTTATGTCTTGAATTTGCTTCATAGAACTTTGGGAACGAGTTTGGTGGATGCTTAGTAATATTTGCAACTTTAGTCATCTAACAAACTTTAATTGTCTTTCAGGTTTGCTTAATATCGGCAACTCTACCAAATGAAATCTTGGAGATGACAAGTAAATTCATGACTGATCCAATTAGAATCCTTGTGAAACGTGATGAGTTGACATTGGAGGTGATTACCATTTCAATTCATGAGTTTATTGATTAAAAGAAAGTTAAAGTGCTGCTGTACTAATAATTTTTACTCTTCTTTTTGTGGCAGGGTATCAAACAATTTTTTGTTGCTGTTGAGCGTGAGGAATGGAAGTTTGATACACTGTGTGACCTCTATGATACTCTTACAATCACTCAGGCTGTTATTTTCTGTAACACGAAGCGGAAGGTATCGTATCCATCATCATTTTTCCGTGAATTATAAGTACATTAAACATTGAATGATTGAATGAAACATTTTCCGGCCGCAGTGAAATAACTCACTCATTATCTTTAATTGTATGTCACCTGTATCAAACACATTTGCCTTCACTGTTTAGATGCTGTTACCTAGTAGAAGTTTTGTGTCATCATTGGCTGTAAAAGTCTCTTATCTTTAATTGTATGTCACCTGTTGCAGACTACGACTATGTCAATGTATGCATGTCATGACTTTTGTGAATGTGCAGGTGGACTGGCTTACAGAGAAGATGCGTAGCAACAACTTCACTGTCTCTTCAATGCACGGAGACATGCCTCAAAAAGAAAGAGATGCCATTATGCAGGAGTTTCGAGGTGGGAACACTCGAGTCCTTATCACTACTGATGTCTGGGCTAGGGGAATTGATGTGCAACAGGCAAGTTGTTTTCACTCATCCTGATTTATGCTTAAGAAACAAGTTCGATAACTAACATATTGATTTATCTTTCCTCAGGTGTCTCTTGTTATAAATTATGATCTTCCCAATAACAGAGAGCTTTACATTCATCGCATCGGTCGATCTGGTCGTTTCGGGCGCAAGGTAATATTGGATGTCTTGAAATAGGAATTTTCAGTTACATTGCCAGGCGTAAACTGTTATTGTGCCATCTGACATGTTATAACTTTTAGTAAATTACTATTGTCTGTTTAAGATTTTTCCTATGCAAAAAAAATCTGTTGCCATCATGTTCGAAGCACATTTGGAGCGATCTTGAATGAAACTGGCACTTAACAACTTTGGATCTGATTTTTTGCGTGGAGTTATTACTCTCATATTGTGTTGTTTCTCTTTTCACTGTTATTTCATTGCGAAAACTGAAACTTGTCTTTAACGATTGCTAGGGTGTCGCTATAAACTTTGTCAAGAGTGATGACATAAAGATCTTGAGAGACATAGAGCAGTACTACAGCACACAAATAGATGAGATGCCAATGAATGTTGGTGATCTATTGTGATTTCAGCCAGCTTTGTGCGGAGTGAAAAGAAAACAATCCAAGTTTCCCTTGTATTTGCTATCTGCTAATGGTTGTGGTTTGATGGTTCAAGGTGTGCTATATGTGCTTGGTGGTCAAATGAAACTCTCTTAGGAAGTTCGGAGTTCATGTGCTTGAAAAGATTTTTTTGGAGTAGAGAATCTTTTATAATTTTGTTATGATACTTGAATCCTGGTTTGGAATTTATTTTTCTCTTGCATAATGTTTTATAAATCTTCTATAAATTGTTTTATTTTCTTATGCTTTCCTGCAACTTTTATTTGGCAGTTGCACAATTAAACAGGTATCTATTTGTACCCAAAAATGTCTTGCTTAAGAGTTCACCATAAGCAGCTTTTGAGACTTCTAGACATGATGAAGTTTTGTGTCATATGACAGAGGTCCCATATAAGGTTGAATTTTTTTTTGATGAATACTGTTAAGCAACAGCTGTCACATTTATTTGTTCTAACATTTGAAGCTGCGTTCTAAGATTCATGTCTCCCTTGCGTTTTTTATTAGCAAACTTGACTAATTCTTTATTTTTATGTAATGAGAGAATCAGAAAGTTATTTTTGGTACCATAAGACAAAGTCAGCATGCTTAAACCAATATCCTATTTGTGGATGAAACCCTAGCTCAGCATCTTTGATGGCCAGAGGTGCATAATACGGGTTCGGATTTCGAACAGCGTACAATTCAATACAACACATATTCAAAATTTAAATTTAATAGATAAAACGATGTAGTTTTACTTTGCATCGATTCAAAACAAAGCAGTTTTATCGTAACTAAATTTTAACATTCTAAACCCTTAAGAAAACGACATAGTTTTGATGTGAATAAATCAAAACTACTTCACTTGTATTTTGACTAAAATATATTATTCGCAGCACATGATCCCAATCCACATAATACTAACAGTAAACAAAAACGTACTCGAACCATATTTGACAGACATTTCCTCTTAATAAACACATTAGTTTTACTGATTCTTTCTAACAAAAGTCGAATGAGCCGCAAAATACATTTGAATATGTAATATAAATAAAAAATGTCTGGTTAAGTATTTATTTAGAGAGTCAATTACTTGACTTTATAAATTCCTCTCTTCTGAATTCTCTCACTAGCCTGAAAAAATGTATAGATTATTACTAGATATTGTTATATGAACTTGTCAAAATAAGTATACCAAACATTAGTTTATTTAAATAAGCTGCTTGTGTTAGGGAAAGCCCTCTCCAGTTGTAATTTCTATGACCTAAATTTTTGAAGAACAAGTAAAACAGCTCTAGCAAGACAGCAAGTAGCAGCAGCTCACCAAACATGAACAGTTCACAAGCCTTGACTACGACATTTTAAACCCTAATATTTAAATCAAACGCGTAGCAGCTAGCCATTTGCATGCATGGAGGCAAGTTCCTCTTAGCATCCATCAGCCCTATATAAATACATTCAAGACTCAACACATTTCTCACAACATCATCACCAACATCTCATTCATTAACATCCCCTTTTCATCTTTCTAATCCAAAAATGGGAATTAGGACTACACTGACTGCTGTTTCTCCACTTTTCATGCTTGTAATTTTGATGATGAATGCAATTGTTACAACTGAGGCACAGCTTTCATCATCCAGCTTCTATGATTCAACATGTCCTAAAGCACTTACTACTATCCGGACTCTATTAGGTTCTATTGCACGCGAGCGTCGTATGGCTGCTTCTATTCTCCGCTTACACTTTCATGATTGCTTCGTTCAAGGGTGTGATGCATCAATTCTATTGGATGATGCTTCCACAATAGTGAGTGAAAAGAATGCAGCACCAAACAAAGGTTCTGCTAGAGGTTATGAAGTCATAGATAATGCAAAGTCTGCTGTAGAGAGAATATGTCCCGGAGTTGTATCCTGTGCTGATATCCTCAGTGTTGCTGCTCGAGATGCATCTGTCTATGTAAGTGACATTCTCAGTACTCACCGGTTGCTTAAGATTATGGACTTGCAAAAATTACTCTCAGAATAAAATCACACAAAATAAAGTTTCTTATTGAACATTTTGAATCTGTAGGTTGGAGGACCAACATGGAATGTAAAGCTTGGAAGGAGAGACTCAAGGACAGCAAGCCTCAGCAAGGCTGAGGCTGAGCTTCCGAGCTTTAAAGAGAGTGCTCAAGGCCTTATCAACATTTTCAAAGGTAAAAATTTAAGTGCAAGAGACATGGTTGCACTATCAGGAGCTCACACACTTGGGCAAGCCCAATGCCAATTCTTCCGCGAAAGAGTCTACAGTAATGGAACAGACATTAATGCTGGATTCGCTAGTATGCGTAGACGCGGATGTCCTTCCAAAAGTGGCGATACCAACCTTGCACCACTTGATTTGGTGACACCAAATTCATTTGACAATAACTACTTTAAGAATTTGCAGCAGAAGAAGGGACTTCTCGAGTCGGATCAGGTGCTATTCAACAATGGTCCAACTGATAGCATTGTGGCTGAGTACAGCAAATCACCTGCCATCTTTAAATCTGATTTTGCAGCTGCTATGGTGAAAATGGGAGATATTGAACCACTTACAGGCATGGCTGGTGAAATAAGGAGGATATGCAGTGCAGTTAATTAATATACATCTCAAGTCTCTTATTTACTCTCCAAAAATGCATTTGGATGAACCCACTTCAGTGCATTGTTAATGCTTTGTCAATTCTTTAATTTTGTTTAATTTAATCAAAATAAATGTATACATTTAATTTAAGGGAACATAAATTATTTCATTTGCCATTCTATTTTACTAAATGCACTATGTATGATGATGAAAGAGTCATGATATTCATCAGAGTCTAGAGATACAATTACGCTGTCATTGATCACAATTTTTCTGAACAAATATAATAAATATGAGATTTGATTCTTTCGATCTATTGTGAGAACTTTTGGCATAAGGAGTAGCGCCCTAACGGTCAGTAATTCGATCTATGTAAGCTTTAGACCCGGAGGTCGGTGGTCAAGCCCTACCTAATACATCTCTGCCTTAAGAAAACTTTACGAAACTTTAAGAAAATTTTGAATGACATCCATATATATATATATATATAATATATATATAGGGAAAGTATCATGTGGAACCCTGGCACAATCTGGTGCGTCCAAAATGCAAACAGTAAATGCAATCAACGACTGCAAAGGGGATCCATGGATCCATGAAAAGGTGGGGGGTTCCACATGATACAACCCCTATATATATATTTCCTTGGGCAAATCTCCTATTATCTCACAAATTAATGTTTTGCCTTGAACAAAACTAAAGATTACACAATATTTCACTTTGCAGAAATTGTGTCTTACTGCTTTAAAATAAAAATAATTTCCCCCTTTAATTTGGCTGGAAGATGTTGTACGCAATATGAGATCGATCGTCAAATTAACTTATTGTTATTATTATGTCAAGTTCCAGAACCCTTAATTTCTTTCCAACACACTTCATCATTTGACATGCATCAACATTGAATTTAGCATTTTGATAAACTTAACTACTTTACTTCTTATATTTTTCAACGTTTGAATGGGCAAGAGCAGCAATCCCTTTGATTGTATTAGAAAAACAAGTTCTGATTAGGTCATTATATAGAGACCAGGTCCATATTAGTTTACTTTAGTATATTCTCTTGAATTCTTACACACCAGGGACTGCAAATGTATGGATTATAACTGGATGCTTGAATTAGGTTAAGAAGACAGACTCCAGTTGTAAGTAGTTGTACTAATATTCTATCCATAAAATAAAGATGCAAACAAACCCTAGTAAGCAAACAAGCAGCTCACCATAAATGAATGGTTTGCTGTAGAGGAAGATGGCTTTTACAACTCAAGTCTTTTAAGTAGTTTACATAGTGTAATGAGCAATTGACAGGGCAGGCCAGTAAATTAAAGGAAAAGAAGCCCAAGGTAGTAGTTTGAGATCTTCAATTTACCCTTTTCCATCATTGACTGTAAAATAGGTCAAGCTTGAGCATCATTCACATTAGTGACACACGAATGCACAACGTGACAACTCTTTCCAGACTTAATTTACGATCTTAGATCAGATTCCTGAATGTAACACACAATCCCTGGGGGTTGAGAATTCTAGTGCTGGGGCAGGGAAGATGCTGGTCACATGCCTAACCTCTTGAAGCCGCATTCTGAGCAGAACTTAGAGGTGTCCCGCAGATACATAGCACCACATTCATCACAGTACTTGGCAGGAGTAGTTGGCTGCAAGAAGACAGTTTCAGATTGTAAGCAAAAGAAGTGGTGACTAGACAGGGAAATCGAAAAATGGTTAGCATTTTTCATCAAACATTGAAACATTTGAACAGCATGAGGAATGATGCATCTCACCAAAACCCGCAAACGCCCTGTCCCTGCAGCATGACTTGTGAGCATACTAATGTGTTGGGAGATTGTCTGTGAAGTATGAGATCGTGACATTTCTGGCAAGTGTGAAGGGCCGCAATGATGATTTTGGACATAGTTGGGTCCAGGTAGAGTTTGAATAAGCGACGGGTGATGGTTTTGATGAATAGGTTGGTATTGGTTAGGTTGGGAATACTGGTGCATATGATGCTTGGTTGGAGTTTGTTGCTCATTCTGAGGCTGAAAATTAGAGGTTCTAATAAACATATTATATCAACAAATGTTTGTTTACAAAACAAAGTAAAAATAAAAATAATTCTGTCCACTTACCGAACGAAATCCTAGTGCATTTGCCATTGCAGAACCATCAGTGCCAGGATATGACTGGAGAAATAATGAGATAAGCAGCATCATGTCAGATCCCCCATTGTTGATGTGAAGAGTAAGACTTGGACGTGATTAACACACAAGGATTAAAAGCTTACAGGCATGCCGGGAATACTTGACATCGAATTTGCTGTGCGTCTAAATTTGTGTCTTGGTGAATAATACTTATAATCTCTGGAACAGATGGCTACTTCACTCCGACCAGTCAATCTTTTGAACCTAAAAAAAGGGAAACTGTGTTCAAAATCTTCTGGTAAATTTAGATACTTCAAGAGAGTAAATCATTTATGATACTTTACAATATAAAACCAGGATATAGTAAACATTTACACACAAACAGCTGTACAAACCATTATCACAAAACAGTTTAATTTAGTCGGCTTCAAGGCAACAGTGCATCATACATTTAGCAATTATAACTTCGCAGCAACCCCTCATCTCATTCGTTCCTAAACATAATGACATAGACAGTAAACTTTGCATCTCCTATTCTTCAGTTACTGATCATCCAACAAACGACTTCATTCACAATGATAATTATAGCTGGTAAATTCATCAACTTGGACCAATAGTCATTGCAATCCTACCCAGTTCATCAAAGGTAAGATCCATCTGATACATGTTAACTGACCAAAGCTGGGATTTGGTGGGTAAAAAAGAAAATTCATGTGTAGCACTTAACACTTCACGAAAATAGAATACACTGCAACTTATAAAGTTGTAATAAGAAGATACAAAGTAAATGGTTTGACGGTCCTACCATTCAGCATCCTCAATTGGCACACTACTTGGCTTCTCTACAATGCCTAGTCCATTTACCACAACAAATCGCACTCGTTTCTCTTCTTGTATTACAAGCTCCGGGAATCGTGTTTTTGTTTCAACCGAGGTTGCTAACTCTCTTCGCTTGAAAATATATTGCCCTGCAATTGTAGCACTATAGTCTTAGCGGATCGTCCCTATCAAGGAGGCATTTTGCAGCTATGGTATCTAAGTCACCAAATAGTCAATCACTTAAGAAATGTTAAGAGTCTCAAACTGGCCATGTCTTAACTACAATCATGGGCCAAAAAATTTACACATTTATTTTGTGATGTTACAACTAATTTGCAATGGGATAGTATGAAAATGCGTGGAAGAGACCATATAAACAAACAAAACATACCTTTACGTGGAAACTTTTTAGCAAGCATTCTGTACAATCCACCAGCAGCTTCCAAAGCAACTCCAATGGTTTTTTCACGGATACCACTTAGAGAGACGAGCCTCATATTTACATCATTAACCAAAGCTTCATACATGTTGGCTATGTACATCAAAGGCAAAGCAAATCTAGGATCACCTTCATAGTGAACCTCCCTCGATTTCCTCTTTACTTTATCTTGTTCGGGCTGAACCATGTACCCAGCATCAGCATCAGCAACTTCAATTACATGCTCAGAAATAAAGTTGTCCACTACGATTTGCAAAAACCTTGCCTTTGCAGATTCAATTGGAGAGATATCTATACAAGTGAGCTGAATATCAGTTACCGTCAATATCAATTTTAAGAGTCAGGAATAATAAGCTAGAATAATATTAAAATTCAGGAATATCTGGCTGCAACGACAAAATCAAGTAGAACACACATTCTGCGCCATAATTCTCACTTCTCAACTCTGGTAATCTAAAGAAACCACCAATCATTCAGATGCGAAAGAAAGTGATAACAGATTATAATATATATAACACCAAATTCAGGGTAACATGGGGTGTCAAAAAGAAAAGATATTCACACCATCAAAAATTATCCACCTAAAGGATGCATTGTAACATACAACTTTGAGAACACATCTTCTGCAAACTTGGAAGAATGGGGCTGCCTCTTATTGCAACATCACATTTATGATATAAATTCACCAAAAAATAAATATTTTAACCAGCTAGTCCCAAAATTGGTGCCCTGACCATAGACAATAATATATTCCAGCCATGTTAAACAAAACACCATGATTTATTTATCGTAGATCAATGCCCAAATAATCAAGTTGTGAAACACATGTGTAAGGGCAGCAAGGTCCTAAAAAGGCAGCAAGGTCCTCCCCAACTTCGACATCAAACTATGAGTATTGATAAAAAAGTCATTAAATTTGACACCCTAACTAATACTTGGCCATTCAGTAATACAACTAAAACCAGCAACGTCTTATGGTTCAAGTGCCAGTGCGGCTTTCAAATCTTGCACAAGGCCCATTTTAATGTACTGTAGGATGATAAAGCAAACATCTAATTTCTGACGAATTCATAAAACCACCCATACGGAATGTTACATATACGGATGTACAAGGAACCAGGAATATACAATTATTTACCTTCGACAGTTAAAATTCCATAAGCATCCCCTGATGACCTACCATTGCCAAAGTCATCGTGGTGGTCTTCTACAACACCGACACCATGCAGTTGCATATTAGTCCTGAATGTCTCATGCATGCAATCCTGTCATAAAAATTAAACGATTCATTAGTTTAGGCACCAACTCAAAATATACAAGTTACCACATTTTCCTCGGTGTAAGTTTTCAGCTACTACAGTACACAATCCCTCAATATGTCAAGGAGCATTCAAATTTACATTTCAAAATCTAAGTCTTCAATATCATGAACCGCTAATCAAGAAACCATTTTAAATAGTAAGTTAACTACCAACCTGAAGCTACAAAACAGCATAAATCTACAAGCATAATTCCATGGTATAAGTTACAAGAAATGTTCACATTTCGCACCCGACTTAGTTTAATTTCAATATCCATTCAGTTAGACACATTATATTCCAAATTTCAAACAAAGCAGGTTGCTACTGGCATGAGTTAAAGGCAAAAGAAACAAAATCCACAACAAGCAGAAGCACAACACAGTGACAACAGCACTCACAACAGAGTTGACTTCATCATCATTATCCAAGCTATCTTCAGTAACACCATCTCTATCTAATCCATCAATATCCACAGGACGCACTTCAACCGTATTCAAATCATGCAACGATGATTCAATAAACGAATTCGCCGATCTCAAATTGTAGTGCTGAGCCGGCACTCTACTCCCCATTCCACCAAAACCCTAAACCCTAGATTCCGAAATTCACACTTCCACCGACCACCAAAACAGATGAATTCTGCAATAAGTCGATTCGACAAGTCAATCATCGCAAATTTAGAGGCGATCGATGACGATTTGAAATTTGAAATTCGAAGTTGGAAGTCGAAGTTTTTTTTGTGCTCGGTGAAGAAAGAGTGATTGTGAAAGATGGAGAAGAAGGTGAGTCCGAACCTGAGGCTCCGGGAAGGCCGTGGCTGAGCTTCTATGGAAAAGCAGTCTCCGTGCCGAGGCTGGTGGCTTCGATCTCCGAACCAGAAGCTCCGTCGACTAATTCTTTGCTTCGGAATGAAAATTAAGATTAAGAACCAGACAGTTTTCGTAAATTGTTATGGGTCGGTCATTACACCGGTTTGAATTTCGAACCGGGTTTTGGTTTAATTATCATGATTTACAAAATTATTCGTACATATCTTCTTGCGCTAGTTGATCATTAGACCGCTATTTTATTCACTAATTTAGGCCGCAGTTTTCTATACAGATTTTTATTAGTGTTTAATTGGTTATTGCACTTTGAATTCCAAATTTATAATAATATAGTTGATATATTCATTTGTCGAAGAAATTCAAGGAGAATATTGTAAGCCGGTGAGACATGATTTCAACCGTTGATTATAATTCAACGGAATATAAAATCCAATTGCTCGTGTTTTTTGCAAATCCAACCACCTAATTAATTAAAATCAACTTTAATCACAATCAACAGATTAATTAATAAGAAATTTTTTATAAATAATTCAAATAATTCAAATATTATACTTTTTAATTTTAATAATAACATTATACTTAGAAAAAAAATCAAATATTATACTTATGAAATTATTAATATTAAAAATATATTCATCATTAAATGATGTAATTAATACGTTATTTATTTAGTCAAAATATTCAAATTATATGATTTATAAAATTATATTATGTTTCATCAAATTAGTGTATTATTTCATAAATTATAAAATATAAATATTTTGGTTCATGAAATAGTGTATCATGGTTCATGAACTTTAACTTTGTTATATTCTGAAATAATATTTAATATCATTAATTCATGAAATAATGTAATATATTTCATGAAATATAATTTTAGGGTTTAGGGATTAAAATTAAAAGTCAATAGAGTATATAATATTAAAATAATTAATATACATTACATGTTTTTTGATAGGGATTACATGTTTTCTCTTGATAGCGATTACATGTTTGAATAGATCCTATATTATGTTGCATAAATATTCTTAAATTAAATGATTCCTAAATAAACCCTTCAATTTTTTATAAATTTTTTCCTATTCAATATACATAAATGATTTTTAAATTAAATACTATGAATTTTAATTAAATATACTGAAATTTAATTTATTTATTTTTAAAAAATAAATTTATTTAAATTTATTATAATATTTTTAGTTTTTTTAATAATTTATGTAACGGAATAGTAGCGGAATAGTAACGAAGTGTTGAAATGCTAACGGAGCTATTTATAGAGGTGGTTTTTTGTAAATACGTTTTGGAGGGGTGGTTTTCTGTAATTATGTCTATTATACAGGTGGTTTTCTGGAATTTACCCCGTTTTAAATATATAGAAATATTTGGACTCAGCAATTTCATGGAGTTGCCAAATTCTGTTAATATCGAAACAATGGCCGTTATTCTAGTTACTTGCTTTATCTACTTTATAGAAACTAACAGTTTCCATTGAAGAATTCCTAAAACATTACGAATTTTATCAATCAGTATAAATATGCCTTTTAGTTTCCTCTCAACACAAAACCGTCTTTAGCTTACTGTCCTGGTTTCACCGATGGCAGAGTTACACTCTCCGATCGACGAGCCTGTTTCGACCGAAATGTCTATCTCCATCAACATGACATCCAGAAACGATGCACGTCCAGACCCCTTATGTAACTCTCCATACAATTTCGAGGTGTGTCTAGTCCAACACATATTATTGGAGATAGATTTTAGTCCGGTTCTTCCTTACACTTGCGAAAAATCACACGTTCATGAATTTCCTTTTTCGTTTCATATTTTGCCAAACGACCTACTTTCTTTTCAAACCATTAGGACTGCCGTGAAGCGCATAATATATGATAACTTGGGTTTCACGTCTTTAAAGATCACGAAGAAGGATTTTAGACGAATGGTTCGATTTATAGCGGCGAATAGACTTACGCTGCTTGAAGGGGATGAGCAGTTTACAGTAGTGGCAAATCTTAATCTCCATAGCCGTTTTGTCTATAAAGATATTCTACCTTCTGATGCACTGGTTCGAGTTGAGAATGTTGATAATGATCAAGATGACTCTTGTGCAATTTGTTTAGAGGATTTTGTCGAGGAAAATAGTGTTTACAAGACTTGTTGCTCTCATATGTTTCACGGCGAATGCATCGGCAAGTGGCTGATGAAGAAGCATAGCTGTCCTCTTTGTCGCTCCAAACTAGTTTCTGATCTTGCAATTTATAGTTTTTGATTGCATGACAATTTTATTAGTTTCATGCGTATAGACTATAGAGTATGTATCACAACATATGTTTATTCACCGTACACATACATCAATTAACTAGTATAAAATAACATTGTTGTCTACTTAGGATGTGAAACTTTAAAAAGTTTTGTCTTTGAAAGTGGTATGTGGACTATGACAATACATAGGTCTTCCTCTAGATTTCGTATGAATCCGACTGTATGTATTGTCTAGCTTTAAAATATCCTATTGGACACAACATATTTACGATTTCTCAAATTTGGACGACATGTTCAGGGTTGCATATATCCGACGTAACATGTGATCAAGATTCTTCTTGTCCGTAAGGTAGAAGGAGGATTTGGAGACATAACGATGTGAGAGATGTATCATTCACTTTTCATAGGGAGACTAATTTTGGTTTTATACTTAAACTGACTTCTCGATGGGGACAAAAGCCAGCAAATATCTAAGTATCTGCGTGGGGTGATAATATAGATCTTTGTTTGAATGTGCATATCATTTCTTCTTTTGTGAGAGGGGCACGACTAGGGTTAGGGAGGCTGCTAGGAGAGCAGAAGATATGAAGAGCAATGAGGTAAATTGATTAGCTAATGAACTTATTTTTCTCCCGTTTATCATGAAGTTCTCTAAGAGGCTTTGAAACGAGAGCGGATCAGTTGGTCAAGACAGTGACAACAGTCAGTCATCCAGTCTCTGTGGTCTCTGGACCTAGAGGTCGGTGGTTCAAGCCTTCCCCAGTGTATCTTCGCCTTGAGTCTGGGATCTATCCAGTCCTTGAGCGACGTAAGAATAATTAAAAAAAAAGACAGCGACGATGAGGTAGGGTGAGACCAGTGTATTGAGACCCCGACAACTTCCTTTATTTTGTGACAAAAGTTGTCTTTTGTAAAATAAAGAGCTTTGAGACGGATTCCTATTACGAAATAATATCAAATAAGTTATTCAAGTTGTCCCTCATTATTTATTTCTTGTAACGGACAATGTATTAGAAACTTATGCATGTAGGTGACCGTATTTTTGTTGATTTTATGAAATCCATTTTAAAGAATAATTCTTCGACCAGAAAATACGAATTGTTTTCCAAGATGTAACACCAAATTTCAATTTCTTTAACCAAACGCAACCTAACAAACCAAAGAATTGAGTATCATCAGCTATTCAGCTGCCAATCTTGACCCCACACCAACACCAATCCACCAACCTCCTCCATACCCCTCAAGTCACAATTCACACGCAGTTTCCAAGAAATCCCTTCTTTGAAAGCTACTCTCCACTTGTGTAATTTACTACTCCCTCCGTCCCATTTTGTTTGTCCAAAAGTACAAAACGCACGATAATTAAGATAGAAAGAAGGTATAAAATGTGTGGTTGAGAATAAATGAGTAATACTTAAATGAGTAAAAAGTAGAATATGTAGTAGAGAATAAAGAAAAGTGGACAAACTTAAGGAGACACCCAAAATAGAAAGTGGACAAATATTATGGGACGGAGGGAGTAGTATTTACTCACCGTGATTGCTGCTCTACCCTTTATTTGTTTTACTTGAGCTCCCATTTGGACATTTTATCAAACAGCTGGCGTGCTTCCCTGCAATAAACAGGTGTCGCTTGTACTTTTCTGATTTATTCATGTTTCTTTGTCTTCTAAGAATAATTGTGTGTGTGTCTGCAGATTTTTATATCACCATATGTGTTAGTGTCTTCATACTCAATCAGTTCATCAATTTCTTTGTTTTTCTGAGCTTTGATTCATCCATCACATAGGTGTTATTATTGTTGTTGTTGTTTAGGGTTGATTTCAGCGATCTGGGTTGTTGAGATATTTTGTTGGAAGAGTGTTTGAGGTGTATAAAGAGAGTTTGAGATGAAAGGGAGAAGTGGGTCTGATGGGAGCTACTTTCTTTTGAACACTGGAGCAAAAATTCCAGCAATTGGGCTAGGGACATGGCAGAGTGGTGGAGACCAGTGTGTGGAAGCTTTCAAGACAGCTTTAGCTGTTGGTTATAGACACATAGATTGCGCGAGACTATATGGGAATGAGGTTGAGGTTGGGGAGGCAATAGCTGATGCGCTGAGTAAAGGGTTGTTAAAGAGGGAGAATCTGTTCTTGACTTCAAAGTTGTATTGTACTATGAATTCGCTGAATAAGATTGAAAATTCTGTTAGAGTATCACTGAAGAATTTGGGAGTTGAGTATTTGGATATGTACTTGATGCATTGGCCGGAGCGTTCAGCTTTTGGTGATGCTAGTGACCCTCCTATGAAATCCGGAAATGAGTACAGGCAGTTTTTTAAAAAGTTGAAGAAAGTATGGAAGTCTATGGAAGGATTAGTTGAGATGGGGTTGGTTCGAGCTATTGGTGTAAGTAACTTTAGCATTGATCAGATTAAGGAGCTGCTCGAGTTTGCTAAAATTGTGCCTGCAGTTAATCAGGTATGTATGCACTTATTGGTCTTATTCTTTGAACTCCTTAAACTCGTATCACGATTGTATGACTCTTCTTGTCCCACATAATATGCAACTCCCTAGTCATCCTTTAACAACTATGACTTTCACAATCCTTTAAGTTACGTGTTTATTGCTATTTACTTGTAGTTCATACACAGCGCATGAAATAGAAATTATTAAGTTAACCCACATTGTTTAGTGCTAATGGTTACCTCATCTTTCTTTGGATCACTACAGGTACATGTTACCCATTTTTTCAATCTAAGTGAGCAAACATTTTAAGACTGATACCTGCTAGTTACCTTTGTTAGGTGGAATTGCATCCATTTTGGAGACAAGATGAACTTGTCAAGTTTTGCCAGTCTAAAGGTATTCATGTTTCTGCTCATACACCTCTAGGAGTGCCGGATTCAAACTCTTCACCATATGATAGCGGCTCAGGAGGTGATGATGAACCTGGTACACCTCGCATATCGTTCCGTAGATCAAGATCAGTGCATGGTCCTATGTTGAAATTATCTGTCGTAGCAGAGATAGCTGACAAGCTGAAAAAGACTCCAGAGCAGGTAAATGTATCATTTTGTACTCCCAGTCTATTCTCTACGTCGAGTAAACTGAAACTGAAAATGATAGTGACCTCATCTGATAAAAACCATCATTTTCCAATGCCCTACATGGATGCTGACTTGAGTCGAATAGTAGGATTCTGAAATTCCCAAGGCCTCTCTTTTTGCCTTTCAAAAGCTCTTTAATTCCATTAAACATAATGTGAACGAGATTCATATCTTACTAACTATACTGGTTTACATATATTCATATCCATCAACTATATTGTAAAATGTTGTTCTTTTTTTGTGCGGCTGAGATGTACCAAAGGGTCCCTTGATAATAGATGTAATCCTAGTATATCGGTGTGTGGTACAATGAGAATAAAAATGTGGTCTCTATTGTATTAGTGTTTATCGCTGACACAAAGTAGCTTAAAGATTACATCTCATTCTTTAAAATGTGAGTCAGTTGTTTCACGAAGCAAATAGCTAACATTATGTCAAATGCAGATCATTCTGCGCTGGGGACTACAAAGAGGAACAAGCGTATTACCATGCAGCTTGAAACCTGACCGAATAAAGAGAAATATTGATATCTTCAACTGGTCACTTTCAGACAATGAATGGAACCGCTTGAGTAACATTGAGCCACAGGTCTGTCTGTTTGGAAATGGTCCTCTAAAACTAATATCAGAAATTGGCTTTATGCCAGAAAGTGGTCCTCTGCAAGCAGTGCATGAGATGGAAGATGACACGGAATCATAAATATTACATGTTCGTAGAGCAGCATAATTGTTGCCTCATATCAAAATGTCCGTAAACAAAAGACAGCTTCAGTCCCATAATTGTTAAGATCTTCGCCTTTGAAGCTATATGCTTCTAGGAACACTTGCCTTCAGTTTATATAACTAATGAAAGTGAAGAGCTTATGTTAAAACTTTTTTGTAATTAAATGTAATGTGCAGTTAGCAACTGGTTTTCAAGCTTATGAAGATTCTGTTGAAAAAGTTAGAAAAGGTGTGTCATCTCATCTGATTTCTTATGCCATTTTTATGCAAGTGATGCATCTACTAACTGCTGTCTGTACTATGCTGTTATGTAGTTTGTAAATACCTAGTAAATTGTAAAGAATAAAGTCTCAAGTTTAAGGTCTTACATGTTTTTATTTGAAATTTTCAGATGTGCAAAATGGACAAATGCATCATGTATTCTCAAGTTGAGAGTTAAGGATGTTTCTGGGAAATTGTTCACTTGGAATGACTCTTGGTTGTTGGCTCAAAGTCAATTAACTGCTTAAAGTCAACCAAACTTGCCTTCTTTTACTTCCTTTTCATTGCTCATATTCTTCACTTTCATCTGACTTTCCTTTTAAACTGACTGATTCACAAGACAGCAGTCACATAATGGTTGCAGCTTCTGTCTCACTTTTTTCTCAGATAATCTTCATCTTATTCACTTTGCTTCAATCCGTTGACTCCACCTGCCATCCCAACGATCACAAAGCTTTAATGGGTTTTCTCTCCAACTTGGAGCACCATTTTAATCTGACGCCAAACTGCTGCCAGTGGAATGGTGTCACCTGCAAATCCTCCTCTTCCCTAGGTCTCCCCGGCACCTCATTTAGAGTCACCGAGATAAAGATTCAGAGCCACCTGTTGATCGGTAAGTTGGACTTATCATCCGGGTCACTAACTGAACTCAGATCACTTAGTCTTCCACACAACGGTCTGCATGGTTTGCTTCCTCAGTCACTCTTCAGTAGTTTCCCAAAACTGGAGGTTTTCAACTTGAGTGAAAACTATATCACTGGTGAGATCCCAGCAGGCATTTGCAGTAATGGAAGTAAGAACCTTCGTGTTCTTGACATCAGTAGGAATTTGCTGACTGGGTCTCTGCCTGCTGGACTTGGTAAGTGCTTGTGGTTAGAGCAGCTTAGTGTTGAATCTAATGGATTGGCTGGTCAGCTGCCTGTTGACTTGTTTGATTTGAAGATATTGAAGAGCTTGAAGCTTCAGGACAACAGGTTTACTGGGAAAATTCATTCCAAGATTAGTCGCCTGTCTAGTCTTGTTAGCTTGGATGTTTCTCAGAACATGTTTCGCGGACGTCTGCCTGATGTTTTTGGGAGTTTGCCTAAATTAGAGTTCCTGGCTCTCCATTCTAACAATTTCAGTGGTTCTATACCATTTTCCATCATGAACTCGAGGTCTTTCAGGGTGATCAGTTTGAGGAATAATTCATTGTCCGGCCTCGTTGAGCTGAACTGTTCAGCTATGACCAGTTTGACATCATTAGACTTGGGATCAAACGGGCTTACTGGTTTTGTTCCCAATAATCCTACAAAATGCAGTAACTTGACTAGCCTTAATCTTTCTCGTAACAATATCCGCAATGGGATCACAGAAGAATTTAAGGAATTGGAGAACTTGTCGAACCTTTTCATGTCCAACACTAGCCTTCGAAACATTTCCATGACACTCAGTATTTTACAGAACTGTAAAAACCTCACCACATTGGTTCTGACATTGAATTTTTTCGATGAAGAAATGCCTTCTGATTACAGTTTGATGTTTAGAAACCTTAAAGTGCTCATCATGGCTAACTGTAGGCTTTCAGGCTCAGTCCCAACTTGGCTCAGTGGCAGTGCAGACTTACAACTGTTGGACTTGTCTATGAATCAACTGAAAGGAAACATTCCAGACTGGATTGGGTCATGTGATACCCTATTTTACTTGGACTTGTCCGAAAATTCTTTCGTTGGGGATATTCCAAAGACGTTAACTAAACTGAAGGGCTTTATTGATGGGAATATATCTTGGGAAGAAGTTGCATCTCATTTTCCATTTTTCTTGTCAAAAGACCGTCACACAAGGATTTTGCAGTACATTCAAGTTCGGAACTTTCCTCCAACACTCAGCATGCATAGCAATCTCTTAACCGGTATAATTTCACCCGAGTTTGGTAATTTAAAGAAGCTTCATGTATTTGATTTGAAGAACAACAGTTTGTCAGGTCCGATACCAAGCGAACTCTCAAAGATGCAAAGTTTGGAGTCCTTAGATTTGTCATACAATAATTTGTCAGGGATGATTCCATATTCTTTGGTTGGACTGAACTTCTTATCGATATTTAATGTTTCATACAATCATTTGCATGGGAAAATTCCATCATCAGGTCAGTTTCTTACTTTCCCAAACTCCAGCTTTGAAGGAAATCCTGACCTGTGCTCTGATTTGATCAACTCTCCATGTAAATATCCTTTTCAGCAACCCCATGAAGACAAGGACGTAAGTCATGAAGATCATGGTTTTAAAACATTTTTAGGTGTTGGATTTGCTACTGGTTTTGTCATTGTTATTGGACTAAAAGTTGTCCTCCATGTTTGATGACTCAATAAAAAGCTCTTGTTAGTTTGTGCTAATAGTCGATATGTCCAACACAATAGTTGTGTAAGAACTGCTTGTTTAAGATGCCTAGGTGCCTTTTTGGTACATTTTTACAGGCGAGGGATGCCAAAAACCTGTTGACAAGCTTCAAATCTTTTAAGTGTGGACGTAGATCAATACAAAGTAAGATACAAAATAGGTAAGTAATGAGATTTCAGGTTATCACTTGCAGTGAAAGTTTGTCTATCAAACTGAAGCTAAATACTCCTCCGTCCCTTAATGTTTGTCTACTTTCCATTTTTAGCGTCTCCTTAAGTTTGTCCACTTTTCTTTAATATCAACCACATATTCTACTTTTTACTTATATATTTATAAATCATTTATCTCAACCACACATTTTATACATTATTTCTACCTTAAAAATCGTATATTTTATGCTTTTGATACTAGCAATAGTAGCAGCTAATTAAACATTTATATATTACCGCTGACGAAAGAACTAGGGTTTGGTTTTACATAGGGGTGGCACATGAACCCGCAAACCCGCATTATGCTTATAAATACATATTTATATATTCATAATACTATTTGATATACACATCATGTTTATTTTTTTGTTCAAATTATTATTTTCAAGTTAGTGAAGGACTAAATAACAGTATATGAATCTTATTCTATGATTTTATTCACTTTTTATTTATTTATAATAATTTTAAATCCATTTTTTATTTATTTATAATATTTATTTATTCAAAATACGCGGGTCGGGTATGGGTACGGGTTTAACTTTTTTTTAAATCTATAAACCCGAACCCGAAATTTACTACGCGGGTCGGGTACGGGTTTAACTTTTTTTACTAAAAACCCGCAAAGTGCCAGGCCTAGTTTTACACACGCTTCTTCAGTGTTATGAAAGTCAAATATATTGAATATTAATGTTGAATAAATAAAAAAGGGAAAGAAGAAATAAAAGCTCAAAAACAAGAAGAATGAAGAAGATGAGGGAAGCAAGTGTCGAAGTGAAGTGAAGAAGATAAGCACGCGAAGATATTTTAGGAAGATTATTTTAAAGAATGTAATAATAACCGAATCAATATGACAATATCTTAACATAAGAACTGTTCGACAATGAGACGATGAATAGTGAGTTAAATATTGTATCGTGAACAATTAGAATCGAAGAGTATCAAGTGAGAATATGAGACAATCACTCAGCTTCCTCTAAGAACTCCATCTTGGAATTGATAGCAAAAAAGGACACCCAAAATCCTCCCTGAATCATTGCTTGTCCTGTCATTGACAAAATTTGTCCCTACATGCAGCTGCATTTTGATGCTTTATGATCAACACTGAACAACTTGGTCCTCCACCAAACAGGACAACATCCTAAGTACATCATCACTTGTAATAACAACAAAGATACTGCTTTATACTCATGCCTTTGGCCGTTATCATTGTCCACCAATTCCATTCATTACAGCTACTCTACATATTCAAAACAAATACTTCAATTTTATGAAAACTCATTGTTCCTATAATGTGCACAAAACCCATCATCCAAATTCCAACAAACAGCTCTTCCTATTCCCCCCACTTGGCAAAAGACGAATAAACAGCTCATTACATTCCCCACTTGACAAAGATGATGATATGGACGATGACTCAGTGTAATGATATACGCCGTAAAATGACAAAATAAGATAACTAA
>QZGG01000639.1:0-116546 GCA_006409495.1 Sedum album | reverse complement strand
AGGCCACCCACAAAACTCTGTCAATGCTAACTTCAGACACCTATAAGAATAATATTAATTATTTGAGATTGAAAATGTATTCAAGACGATGAGACTTAATGAGGTTAAGGAAGGACAGACCTTTGACGTGACGCAAGTGGAGAATGAGGAGGAATTAGCGTCGTATACAGCGAGTACACCGTTGACAGAGCCGGTAGCTAACCTCTGGCCGCAGTAATTCCATGACGAACACGTAACTCCCTTTCCCAACGTCGCTAGGGTTTTCTCCATTGGGTCTGTGGTCGTCTGAAGTGTGAACTGAGCGAATGAACCCTAATTTTCGCACCAATTTTAATTTTAGAGCCACATTTTTTATTTTATCACTCTCTGTTCAATTTCAATCAATGCGTACAATTCTACGAAGGAGTTCTAGAGACGAGATATTTTGTAGGATGGAATGATATTATCACAATTGTTAATTTATATTCATTCAATAATTAATATTGATAATCGTCAATTTCAATAGCTCTTTATTTATAAATTCAATCACCTATTTTAATTAAAATCAATTTATTTTCAACTATTGAGATGATGATGTCTTACAAAAATTTGATGTTCTTGTAGATCCTAACTCTACAATTCTATTATTGTTTTTGATGCGAGGCAAATAGTAGTTTTTTTGGACTTTTGAATATATTCAAATTTAAATTTTATTTTAGGATTTCATGTTATGTTCTATATGAATTTATGTTCATTATTTTATCAAATAGCTTTTGATGTTGCATAAAAAATAAGTTCTCCCTCAAATTTCAATATTTTTCATTGAAATCAATGATTCTTGTTTGCCAGTTTTTTTTGTTATTTTTCGGAATTAACGAATTATTGTTTATATAATATTAACTTCTCGTCATTCTTCGCAATTGATGCACTGTTGAATTTTATCATCTTCTTGCCTACGCAATGCATCAAACTAATATCATTTTCCATCCGATCATGCAATTATGTCACCTCGAACACAGTGATACAGAGCAGAGGATGCTGAGTTTTGGAACAAAATGGATCATCCTAAGAAGGTGCACGTTAGAGGTGCATTTTAGCAGTTTTCGAGCTCCCGGTGTCAGAATTTGGCAATACCTCGTTCGAAGAGAACGATGAGCCCGTCAGGAAACTTATGGTATTTTTTGGGCATTTTCGGTCATTTACTATTTTATTTCGAATTTTTAGTATTTTTTCATTATTTCCGAATATTTTTTTATTTTCGTTTTAGGGTTTTGTTGTTTCCCTATATAAGGAAACTTAGCTATTATTGTTAGACAGTTGATTTTGAAGTTAATAAAATTTCTAGGGTTTTTCCTCGTAGTGTTCTTCCACGCACGTACGCTGCATCACAAAGGAGAATAGTCGTAAAGGCGACAATCCTATAGAGTGTTGAATTGTTGAGAACTAATGTTGATTTGAGGAGAATTGATGTCGATTTAAGGAGAGATGACACTTGATTTACGAAAACAATTAGAATTTGCGACCGACCGATTGTATGGTATCTTGACGAGATGTGACGATGAAGATTACTATGAATATGACATGATTTTGCTTCTAGTTTCGGAGAATCCATATATAATTATGGTGTTGACGAAGTTGATACCGGTCCAAACAAATATTCCTATTTTCGACGATTACAATGATGATGAGATTGATCCATTGATTTTAGTTTGCATAATCATTTGAAAAGTATGTAACATAAATCATTTTATTGTTTACAATTGTGACCTATTATTTTGACACATCATGCACCTAAGTGGATAAAGAATAATATATTAAGTTTGTTTGCTCTAGGGATGTCCATCGGGCCCGAAAGCCCTAAAGCCCTAAAAAAGCCCTAAGGCCCGGCCCGGTCCAAGCCCGGCCCGGCCCGCACCCAAGGCCGAAAAAAGCCCGAGCCCGAAAGCTCCGGGCCGGGCTAGGGCTTGAATTCCGAAGCCCGAAAAGCCCGGCCCGGTCCAAGGCCCGAAAAAGCCCGATCAAAAAAAATAATATTTAAATAAATATATTATTTTCAAATTTAAAGTATATGATATTTATATCATTTATATAACATCACAAGAACTTACAACAGTATACAAACATTTTATATCTATTCTAAACGCATATAATATTGTTTAAGTTCGTTATATTACAAGTAAATTCAAAATATAGACTATTCGTTGAACACATTATTTAAAACTATTGTTATAAAAATATTTATAACTAAATTGGTTTAAAATATGTATTTCGAATTAATTAAAATTTAAAAACGAATTAAAATTGAAATTGGGTTCGGTCAAATCCGGTCAAAGCCCGGTCAAAGCCTAAAGTCAAAGGGCCTAGAAAAGCCCGTGGGCCTTACGATTTTAATGAGGCCCGGCCCGGCCCGGCCCGAAATTTTTAAAAAAGCCCGAATATTTAGGGTCGGGCCGGGCTCGGGCCTTACGATTTAGGGCTAGGGCCGGCCCGGCCCGACCCATTGGACATCCCTAGTTTGCTCTAATGACACGAGAGTTTGACTTCTTTTTAATGTAGGTCCCAAAGTTGTGTTGTGAGGTTTAAATATGTTGTGTTGTGAGGTTCAAATTCGACTTTCGATTCAAGGACAAATCTTTTGTCCAGAAAAAAATGATATGGGCTAAATAGTAAGGCATCTGGGCTTTAATATAGTTAGTTAAATTTTTTGTTTTATGACTTTCATGTAGTTTTCTATTTAAACTTATTTTCATTGCTTGTGAGACAACTTTTTAATATTTAATAAAAATTAATTTTAATTGTCATATTAATCAAAATTAGATGTCTTTGATCTCAAAAGATTGGCATCTTTCTAAATCATAACTCAGAATATCTTAAAAATGAACTTTTAATTTTTGGTAGAATCAACAAATTGAACTTATTGTCTAATGCTTCAATTATAAATCATATTTGTACCAATTAATAATTAACAAAAAGATCATTCTACCCCATAAAATGGATGGCGGAAAAGTTAAAAGAGGTGTTGATATATTATATGAGGAAGAAGTTCAAGTGAGACACTATAATTTATGTAAGACAGTGAGACTTGGTTATGACCGTTGATCTGCATCGATCCAATGATTAATAAAAATAACCGTTTAAGTCAACCGCCCCGCAAATTATGCATATAACTTTCTAAATATAATTAAAAATTCAAATTAATCACAACCGTTAGATTTAATGAATTAACGGTTACAATATTGTCCTATCGTTTTACATAAACATGTTGTCCTCCATGATCTCATCTCTATTATATGATAGCTTATATATAAATAGGCTAATTGATCTAGATATTCATGATTGCAAACTTTTATGTTGCTCTTGTATATTCACATATTTTCATCCTCATTTAGCGTTTTGCACATGATCTCATCCCAAACATCTAGAATTCAAAATGTTACTTCTTACACATAACACATCAATTAGTAATTTGTTTTTTTACACTTGACACATTTAACATTTCTCTTAAATCCAGAATGCTGAATCGCAAACGGTTTAGGCAATGCATAGTTTTTCTTCGGTGTACATTTCTCTTCAAACAAGATTTCTTTTAGTGATTGAGTATATATCTTCTAATTTGTTGACTTGTTTAAGACAATATCAATAATCACTAGTTATGTTATGTTGATTAATGAGAGATCGTGGATGAAGTAAACCATATTTTCCTATTCTCATAACTGCTACATTGGTAGTCAAAGAGAAAAAACACATTTCAATATGAAACTTACAACACGTATATGTTCATCTAAACATTTTATCAAACACTTTGTATGAAATGCTACATTTGTGTGAGTAAAACATGAATCAAATGGTTAGAATTAAAGTTGTAAAATATGTCAAGTAAGATTCATTGGACCTTATGTCATAGAGATTGTTCACCAAGTATGGTTGTTTGTTGCACTACGCCATTTTCATGACTTTGTAACATAGCAACATAGATGCCGCTTAAGATTGTCGTGACTTGATCCACATGTTTTGAATTAGTGACATATTTTCTTAGCTAACTTTTACAACATATGTTAAAGCAACAAATAGACGTATGGCCTCGAAAGGAGTGGTCGAGTCATATGTTTACTCAATACGCACTCGAAGTGCAGCGACTAGGGTTCCCCTTTTAAAAAAACACATAGATGTATGCTACGCAACCTAATGTAATCAAAATGTTTTGACTTTTGAAAGGATTCATACAAGTGGTTTATGATGATTGGTGAAGAGTTTTATGATGTTACTCATAAAGCAATATACATAGTCTTGGTATGTTGCAAAAGTATGTTTACATTAATGGCAAGATGGACAACCCCCAACGCGATTTTAAATTATGATGATTTGCGTTGTTGCTCAGGCCTCCTCCGTGGCTCCATGCCAGCTTCTCTCTTGCATTCCAACGCGATTTTAAAGACCCTTCTACACATATAAGTCCTCATATAGACCCTTCTACTCATATAGCTCACATATCTACATTATTCACAAATTCTTCTTAGGATCAAATAAACTCCTAAAACTTACATGCAATGCCTAACCTAGCAGATTTAAGCAAGTAACACAAAATTGTAAGGAAATGGAAGTAACACACCAGATTTGTTTTATCGAGTCTAAGTCTAAAGATCTAGCGACATCCTTGTTGAGCTCAGTGATGCTCTTATGCACTATAACCCATCATGAACTCCGATAAAGCAATATCTAGTTACAAACATCACATGCACATTGAGATCTTGCGCTTACAACCTCTCAAATCTCACCAGTCAAGAGTGCTCAACATATTAACGTTGCTCCCCTTAACCGCACAGTGCCTTGCACAACCAAAGGCTACCACTCAACCTCAGCATGTACTCATAGATAATCTGACGAGAAATGGTCTCAGCGAAGAAATAAAGATGGTTGCTTCGAGATAGCTACTAGGATCAATGTTTATTACTTCGTAAGCGGCCAGTAAGGTTGTAAAAACTAAGTATGCAAAGGATGAATGCCAAGAATTTGGCTTTGGAGCTATTATGTCTCTATCCCTAGTTAGTTAAATGTATCCTAAGGCTTCTCTTGGTGAAATTCCCAATTCAACAATTTTCTTAATGGATTCTATCCGATCATCTTCCCTAAGCTCCCCCAGACCAGTGTTCACTGCTGGTTTAGTTTTCTAGGACCCATTCCTTGCTCTACATGGTCAGCTTCAATTGTTATCACGTTTTGGTCAGGCTCCTCACGGTATATGGGGTATACTTGGTTTTCTGGTGTGACAACATCTGTTTGGATATCTAGGTTTCCTAAGTTTTTTTGGTATTATCCTCGTTAAAGGTCACATCTGTACAGACTATGATCCTTCTTCTCATATTCTCATTACTTATACTCTTTAGTTTCCGTCGAGTCTGATAACTTATGAATACACGCTTAACCACTCTAGGATTTAATTTTCCCTCTCTGTTATTTGCGTAAACAACACACCCCAAAACTCTAAATGGTTTAGGTTAGGGTTCCATTTTTTCTAAGTTCTAAAAGACGTTTAAAACTTAAAGCTTTATGAGGGAATTTATTTAGAAGTAAACAACAAACTTTTGTTTTTTTCTAAAAGAGTTCGATTCATTCTCTCAGCAACTCCATTTTGCTGAGGGGCGTACCTAACAATTTTGTGTTTTAATATACCACTATCAACACACAAATTATCAAACAGTACATTGCAAAATTCCAGCCTATTATCAGTCCTAAGTCTTTTAATTTTCTTACTAGTTTGATTTTCAACGAGCAATTTCCATTCTTTGAATTTACCAAATACCTCATCTTTATTTTTGAACAAGAAAGTCCAAACCATTTTAAAAATAATCGACTACAAAACACAAGAAATACTTATTCCCTTCTCATGGGCATTTAGGTCCTATAAGTTCAGTAAAGAGATAATTTAAGAGAGCCTTACAGATGTGCTGGCCTAAGGAGAAGCTATGTCTATGTTTTTAGTCACCACACATGGCTCACAGAAAGGCAACTGAGATACATCAAGATTACCTATAAGGTCTTGTCTATTTAGGACTTCCAGTCCCTAAACACTTAAGTTCCCTAACCTAAGGTACCAATTCAAGGTATATCACTGATGTTTTACACATAGTAGGCATTACAGATAAATCAGCAGCATTGCAACCATTAAGAATATACATGTTGTTATTCTTAGTACCACTTACTATTATCTTATTATTCCTAAAGATTTTCATAACACCATTCTCATATACGCACACACACTATGTCATCTTATACATCTAAAAATTAAGTTCCTTTTTTAAACTAAGTATGTGCCTAACCTCTGATAATACTATTGATTTACCATTTGTTAATATTAATGTTACAGTACCTTTACCATTAACAAAACACACATTATTATCACACATAAAACCTTTTCATCACAAACAATTTGATAATCAGCAAACCATTCCCTATGCGGGCACATGTGATATGAACAACTTAAGTCTAATATCCACTGCATTTCCTAGATTTAATATTAAGAACCTCTAACGCATCATTACATGCAACATTGTTAACAACTAAATAATTTTCAAATTTATCACTATTTATAGTGTCTTACTTTACCACAGTATAAACACTTTCTGCCCTCATGATTACTTTTACCTTCTTGAGGTTCCTTAGTCGCTTGTGTCTTATTATGTTTAGCCTTAGGATCTGAGTTGGAGTCTTTAATCTTACCCTTATTATTACCCTTACTCTTGACAAATAATAAATTACCATTCTTAGCCTTATTCTTTAAATCAATTTCCCCAGTTCTCATGGATGTACACAAGTTTATTGATATGCATTATTGACTACTTGAAAGTTATCAGCCATAGAATTCATAAATATCATCGCAATACTTGTTAATATGAAGTATATAGTTAGTTCTAGATAATAACAAAGTCATTTTCAAGAACACATCAACATGTCATCTTCTAAATTGCCACTGTCCTTTTTATTCGCAAATAAACTAGCTTTCAAGTATGCAAGATTGGGAGCAAAATTTTTTGCAAACATGGAACTATAACTTATTCCACACACCAAGAAGGATTTTAGAGGCACTGATAATATTGTCATTAAGACTTAACAGAATCCGACAAAAAGATCAATTTTCAGAATAATGAAGTCAATGATCTTCATCAAGAATGAAGACTTGACAAGAAGATAAAAGAGCTTTCATCTTCAATTTTCAGACACTAAAGTCTCCCTTTCCGTCAACTTTGACACTTCTATTCGAACCGACATTTACCTCGCAAGGAAGACAATAAAAGAACATATCAGTGGAGCAGAAATTTCACATATAATAAGACTAAATGTAGCTAATTATCAATTCAACTATGTGATTCGGTGGAGGTTTTACACTCTACGCTATAGGTAAACACCACTGAAATCAATCTCTATTTGAATCTTTTCATGTGAACATGTCTTAACATAAATAGATCAGATTTGCTCACCAGACTCGCCGAAGTACTAATATCCAGCTCTAATACCACTATTATCACTATTACTAGTAATTAAGAACTATTCCTAAGTTCTTCTTAGTATCAAACCAACTCCTAAAACTAACATGCAATGCTAACCTAGCAGATTTGAGAAAGTAACTCAAAAAATGTAAAGAAAAGGAAGCTGACACACCAGATTTGTTTTATCAAAATTCTTCAAGGTCTAAAGATCTAGCGTACATCCGAACTCAGTGAGGCTCTTATGCATTATAACCCGATGTAAACTGCGACTGAAATCTTGCATTTACAACCTCTCAACTCTCAATAGTCAAAACTGTTAAACATTTGAGTGGTGTTGTCTTTAACTGGACAGTGACTTACACAGCAAAAGACTACTATTCAAACTCACCCTACATTCATAGATATTTTGAGGAGAAGTGGTTTCGGCGGAGAAACATCCCTACATTCATAGATATTTCGAGGAGAAGTGGTTTCGGCGGAGAAACATTCCTACATTCATAGATATTTCGAGGAGAAGTGGTTTCGACGGAGAAACAAAGATGTTTGCTTGCTTTAGAATCGCCGCTTAAAGAAAGGAGCTTAATGTTGAATTTCCGAAAACTCTAAGAATGAGACGCTTAAATACCCCTGTCAACCAGGCGTTGGATCATCTTTAAGATCAACGGCTGAGTTCACTCCGACCATGTCACTTTCCCATGACTGCTTCACACGAATTGATTGAAGCTTCTTTGTTGGCGTTGAACTAGATATGGGCAAAGTGATGACTTACCATTTCACAAAATCAAATATTTTACATGATTGCAAATTGTAGGTGATTCCACAAGACCTCATTCCACAATAGAATACAGAAAACTCTATATTAATATTGTAGATGAATTTTGATCTGGATTCCAATAATATTTTACAACAAACCAAATTCAAAAAGTTTTAATATTTTACACTAAATATTTATGCACAGACAATCCAAATTAGTTAGCTGTACATGGAAAGTGTTGAAAATACAAAATGGAGGAATTAAAATACAATTTGGTGTTGTTATTACTCGACGACTAGTCGCGTGCGCCGTTTTTGATTTCGCAGAGTGAGATTCAAATCATCAAATACGACTCTACGAAATCGAGCCGATCAAATGATGGATGAAATCGACGCTCACCTGGTTCGCTTATGTATCGAAGCTGCTTCCGAATCTCCCACCGCTATCGAAAAGTGGCGTAGACAGCGTCGCACTCTAGAGCGCTTGCCCAGTCCCCTTGCTGAGGCTCTTCTCCATCGACTGATGCACCGCCGACTTCTCCAACCCTCTCTTTTAGAGTAAGTTATCCAATCGATCAATTGAATTATTTCATCAGCTTCAATTTGATTGATTTTGTGTTTCTTAGGGCTTTTAAAAGCAGCTTGGAGTGCATTGATTTTAGTGGTCAAGGGTTTGTGGATGCTGAATGGCTTGCTTATTTAGGAGCTTTTAGATACTTGTGTTCATTGGATATCTCTGATTGTCAGAGAATCACCAATTCTGCTATTTGGCCACTCTCAGGTACTTTCTTATACCTTCTCTATGTTGATCATGCTTCTTTGTAAATTAACATACTTGATGCTTTTCAGGTTTAACTTCTCTTAAGGAGGTCAACCTTTCTAGGTGTGCTAAAGTCTCTGATACTGGGATCAGTTATCTATCGACACTTCCGAATTTACAGAAATTATGGATCTCGCAAACTGGCGTCACTGCTCGAGGGATCACTCTTCTCTCAAAATTACACAGTTTATCTTTACTAGATCTTGGAGGGTTACCTGTCACTGACCAAGCCCTATCTTCACTCCAGGTAAAATAGTTCTGATTTGCTGGTTGGAGGAGAAATCGATTAATGTCATGTGTTTTTATTTTTTGGTTTGGCTTGGTGTTTTAGGTATTGAAGAAGCTACAATATCTTGACCTTTGGGGAACTAATATATCGGATAAAGGAGCTTCTGTTCTTAAGTCATTCACTGAACTAACTTTCCTAAACCTTGCTTGGACCAATGTTACAAAGTTGCCGTCTTTGCCATCTCTCGTGTCATTGAACATGAGCAATTGTAAAGTTCATTCTATTTTTGAAGAGGATGGTGATGGAGGTGCTTTGGATAAGCTTGTTTTCATCGGTGTTACATTTTTAAATGCATCTGAAACGTTTTTACGTCTTGATTTGAGTTCGGTGATTTACTTGGATCTTTCTAGAGTTTTGCTTCACGACTTATCTTTCATTCCTTATATGAGAGCACTGACGCATCTGGACCTGAGCTTTAGCTTGATTGAAGATGACTCAATCGAACTGATTGGAACATCAGGGGCGAAGCTAAGAAATCTTAATCTTAGCAACACCAAAGTTACTTCTTTTGGAATACAACTTTTGACAGGATGTGTTCCCTGTCTCGAAAGTATTTGCTTGGCTAATACGCATATTGATGATACAAGCATTTATTACCTTAGCATGGCTCCCCAGCTTAAATCTATAGACCTCAGCTACACATGCATAAAAGGTAAGTGCTTCCATTATCATTAACACGATGTAGTGATGGTTTTACATTTTTCATTATTTGTTTCTGACTTATTCATGTTGTATTATCCTGTTTAGGTTGTATACGCCATGCAAATGTTGAACCTGTCTGGGTTTTGTCAGACTTGCAGACTCTCACATCACTAAATTCTTTAAATCTTGAGGGAACCCAAGTTAGTGATGAAGCGTTGCTTCCTTTACTTGGATGCAAGATGTTGAGCCACTTGTCACTTAGAAGTCCTTCTCTAACTTGCATCTTCTTGCACCGCCTGTCAGCTCTGCCTTGTATGACTGTGGTTGGTTATCGTGATGCCGTATTAACAGACTATGGGCTGCAGGCATTCCAACCACCTGGCACATTAAAAAAATTAGACCTGAGGGGCTGTTGGTTGTTAACAGAAGATGCCATTCAAATTTTCTGCAATTGCTATCCCTTTGTCGAACTAAGTCATGAACTTGTTCATATAATGCCTTCAAACAAAAGTAGCATTCCTGCATCAAGAGCTTCCTCAATGAAGCATAAAAAAGATAGAGCGGCCGTGTCATCGACTAGGCCTGTAAAAGATAGTTTTATTGGTAATGATTTATGATTACTTACTCTCACAAAGTGTTCTTACACATTCTCATTTTTGTTTATTCATTCTTCTTAATCATTCGCTGACAGATCAAAGGTTGAAGTATGGAAGAGAAGAACTACTTTCACTGCAAACTTCTGTTCTAACCCTTGAGTTGCCACCAAATGCAGATGCCATAAGGAACATCTTTACCCAGTAAATAGGTCGGCTATGCTTCATTGTTTATTTCCTTTTCCTTTTCCTTTTCATGCCTTTTTACAACTCTCTAGAGTTTAGAGTCTTAAGGCCCTTCTGCTCTTTGGCCGTGTCTATGTGTGTTACATTTTGTAGGGAGCGGATGTGTAACTGAAATGTGGTTGGATATTTTGTATGTATAAGTCTAGTACATGCATATGAAGGTTTTGGACCTATTAGTTTGTCTTTTTGAATTACTACCTGTTTGGTATAAGCTAATTTTTTACTTAAAAGGTCCGCATGGAACCATGTGCTCAGTTGTTTTGCATTGTAATTTCTGGATTATAGTTCTTAGTTATTTCTTACATCATGTGTTGTGTAAAACATTGTTTAAGGTAGTAGTATAGTAAGTAATACATATATTTGCAAAATCATTTGGTCTGCCTGGTCATTTCAAAGAGCAGTTCAACTTTGGTTTGGTAGTATTTATGCAGCGTGAAGCCTCATGTTTTCTGAAATTGGTGTCAAAATCCCTTGGGGAAGATGGAAAGGATATTGGCTTTTGATACATGGATGTTATCAACTCAAATCCTTTTCAATGTCATAAGTTCAGCAAAGTGTCATCCTTAGATGCACATTTTGTTGTTCGATATAATATCTCCGTACTTGAGACAATGAAAAAGAAGTTAATTTCTTTTTTAGACTGTAGATTAATACTCAAGTATAACATCCATTGAAAAAGGTATGACTAAAATGTATTTTGTATGCGCCTTATTTGGCATCAGCTAATCTCCATTATTTAAGTATTTGTTGACAGACCTTGTCCAGTACCCAGTTCAGTATGATCGAGCATAGTGTCCGCTTGCTATTCTGGATATCTATCAGACACTGCATCGAAGCCCAAACAGATGGTTAAACCAATGACTCAAGACGAAAATTGATCAATGGAATTCTTACTTGGAGCAGTTTATGTCTGGGCTAATGCTGGGCAAACTGACATCAACGTTGCATAGCTTTGGAATCTGAGCAACCAGAGGAATGTTAATGGATCCGAGAGAGGGAGCGTAGCTCTTGAGACATTCGCAAACAGCTGTGCGGTCTTCTTGCCTGAGTGAATATGGAGTCAATGACCTGACCCCACTGCAGCAACTCGAAGAGGGAGACTTGTCATCAGCAGTTAAATAAGCTATGCAAGGAGACAGTTCATTGAGTACAGTTTCACATTGCGGAGGTGTAGCCATTGCCAGGATCACTGTGCTGGTGACAACCAGTAGAGTAGCTGCTAGAAGATGTACCATCTTGAAGCTCTTTGCTTGTTACTGTCTTTGTTTGGTTGCTTGGTTTGATATCAGTGTGATGTTGTATTTATGCAAAAATGAGAAACCTAACAACCCCTTGATCTTCGTCCACTGTTTAAAGATTGCTGCTAGCGACATTTTGGACATGAAATGCAGGCATCATGATCAGGCTCATTTCTTGTGGCGTGCCTTACTAACAGATTTTCAATATTAACTAATCAACTGAATATAAATAAAGGCTAGAATTAAGCAACGTAGCTTGCATGAGTGACTGTAACTTGGCAAATATTTCCACAATTTGCAACTTTTATTATTTGCAGTTTGTTCTTGCATTTGTGAGTATGAAACATTTGCTTTTTGAGCACATTCGATTTGAGTTTGTTGGATGGTCAATTGTTTTGTATGATTTTCTACAATAACTTTTTAAGTGTTATTGTAATTGTTAGTGTTACTGATGACTTTCCTTCCCTTCCCTTCTTTCTCGCTTCTTCAAACCTTGTGGTCTTACTGGTCTAGATAACTTTTAGGGCTGTTTTCCGATGTAGAAAATGGATGGATAAAAAAACATTAATGCAAGGATCAGTTGCAGAGACCTCTCGATAGGAATCTCTTTTTGTGTATAAATTGGTGGTATAATAAGATCGTCAGGAGCAATATTGGAAAGCAGTTTGTAATAAATCTTTGGGTTTAAAACGACTCGGAAACAGATTTCTGCATTGTATTCATGCTGCAAATCGCTATTTGTGTTTGCTGCACTTAATCTCATTCCCTACATTACTAATGATGGATTACAATAAATCTTGCTTAAGATTCGGTTAGATTTGTTAGTAACAATTTGCAAAATGTAAAAGAAGAATAGAACAAAGGGGAATAAAAGTACGAGGAAAGTTCTGAGCTCGTGGCGGCTGGAGGGAGTTGGTGCAGATGGAGGTGCGTCTGGACTTGAGCTGGAGACAGCCAGGTAGAGATCGGCTGTGATGGGACTAACTTGTGAGTTGTGCCGGTTGTTGAGAAAAGTGTCTGTGCGCGTTTTTTAGGATTCAATAGATACAATTGGCTGACAACTGCTCTGTTTTTTAATGCAATAGTAGGGTGAGAGGCCAAACATGAGACCAAAGTCCAACCCAACAAAATAGAAACAAGACAAAGGTCGTCCAATAGTCAATCATTAGATTGCTACAATATCCAAATTGATGAGTTCGAGCTGAATTGATACCCAACTAAAATCGGTACTAATTCCAAAACCCAAATTTCACGAGTTCGAGCTGAATTTTTATTGAGTTTTAAAAATTGTATTCTCTCGTTCATTTTTGATGAGTTAGAGCCAAGATTGAATGTATATCGAGTATTTCAAAAAAATATTTATAAAACAAGAGCTACGATTAAGAAAGACATGTAATTATTGTAAGACGGGAGGATATATTTTTAATCGCTGATTTGATTAATTTATCGTTGAGTATGTTAATTTTAATTAAATTTAGTTTTAATTAAATTAGGCGGTTGCATTTGCAAAACAGAAACGATTGGATTTGACGATTATCTTTTTGGTTAAATCGCATGATTATTAGTAATCAACGATGAATATTACGTGTCACTGTCTTATCAAAAATTAAATGTCCTCTTATAACTTATTTCAATACAAACATATAAAATTTAAATGTCAAATGAATTATGTAACTATATTACAATTTAAACAAACTACAATCATATTTGTATAATAAATATCATATTTATACTTATGGGTTAGGATCATGTGAGACATTAAGTTATTGTAAGATGAAAGAACTAAATCAGAACCGTTGATTTGACTAATTAAATGTTTGAGATTAAAGTTGGTTTTATTAACTTTGGCGGTTGAATTTGCGAAAAACATGGGGCGGTTGAATGTGGAGGTTTCTCTTTAACTTTAAATCTCATCTGTCGGATTATTATAAATCGACGGCTGAGATCGTGTCATACGGTCTCACTAAATATTGATTGTCCTTCTAGAACTTTTTCCTTATACTTATAATCGGTTTTAAATGAGTAATTATCGATTTTTATCGAGTATCTTATCGAACATCTATAAGAGTTGTTCACGAGTATAGATGGGTCGAATATAACATTATTCAAGCTCGACTCGTTTATTAAATGAGTATCATAATTATATTCCACTCGACTCGTTTATTATCAAACGAATATTGATCAAATTTTTATCGAATTGATCATCAAATATTTATGGAAAGTATCGTCTTGCTTTCACCCGTATTAGTGTCTCAATCTATCCTTGTCTATTTCAAGAGCTGGGTAATGGCTGGCTAGCCAATAATTTAGATTACAATTGCAATTGGTTTGGATTTGGTGTGACATTAGGTGAACAAGTAATATCTCAACACCCTCTAGTTCAATACATGTTAATATTAGAATGGGTTTACTACATGCAAGTTTTGAAAGTGTTCAAATAACATTACAATTTTAGTCATATATAGTCTACTAATACCATCCGTAATCCCTTTAATAAGATCGGTTTAGGACTAATTAAAGTCGGCTTAGAACACACAACCTTCTATTAACCTTAAATTACATTATATAACTTTACAACTACTTAGGACACAATTTTGTTGAACAAAACACAAATAATGAAAATTTATTGACACACCAGCTGGAAACAGCTTCTCAAGATCTCACACGCCACTTTAAAGAACTCTCTACTCTCCTTCCTATGAAATACCAAAACCAAACCCTTTAAAACCCAAACATTCTCCACTCATTCATTCATTCCAAACTCACTCATTCTCACCTCAAAATCAATCACATCTTCAACTCATGGATTTCTCTTATTCTACTTGTTCATTTTGGGCTATAGTTATCTTCATAATGGCTCTAGCTCATATGGGTGCAGCAGCTAATACAAACATGAATGATCATCTTGAAGTGGCTTGGGGTGATGGTAGAGCCAAGATGGTGAATAATGGCCAACTTTTAACCCTTTCCTTAGACCAGACTTCTGGCTCTGGATTTCAATCCAAAGATTGGTACATGTTTGGCAAAATCGACATGCAGATCAAATTAGTCCCTGGAAACTCTGCTGGAACTGTCACCACTTACTATGTAAGTAGATGATCCACATTGTACTTGTGATGTTTTTGGTAGTGTTACAAGTCACAAAAACAACCTTTGTCTAATGTTATGATGTTTTTTTGTATAGTTGCATTCTGAAGGCGATTCGAACCACGATGAGATTGACTTTGAGTTTCTAGGTAATGCCAGTGGCCAACCCTACACTGTCCACACCAATGTTTATACCCAAGGAAAGGGTAACAGGGAGCAGCAGTTCCATCTCTGGTTCGACCCAACGGCCGATTTCCACACTTACACTATCCTCTGGAATCCCCAACGCATCATGTAGGTTTTCTTTTGCCTTATTAGCTAATTATTAATATTCATCAGCAAATATGAATGGTAATGTTCTAACAATTACACTGTTTTTTCAGATTCTTAATTGACAACACTCCTATCAGGGAATTCAAAAACTCAGAAACAATTGGAGTACCATACCCGAAATCCAAGCCAATGAGGATGTACTCAACTTTATGGAACGCGGACGACTGGGCTACGCAAGGAGGACGAGTCAAGACAGATTGGTCTAAAGCACCATTCACAGCAAGCTACAAGAATTACCATGCTGATGCTTGTGTGTCAAGCTCCGGTTCGTCCTCATCGTGCAAAGGCTCGAACACTAGTAGCTCTAGCTCAAGTTCACCGTGGCTGAACCAGGAGTTGGATAACACGAGCCAAGAAAGGATGAAGTGGGTGCAAAGAAACTATATGATATATAACTACTGCACTGATATTAAAAGGTTCCCACAAGGACTTCCAGCTGAATGCAACCTTCCAAATTGATTTCGTAGGGTATCCAATATACCTTACATGTAATGCATATTCGTTCAATGTGTATGAAAGTATTTAACAATCACTTAATTTCCAGGTGAAAAGTTTTGTTCAGTTTAAAACCCACTTAAGATTGGCTTGAGAATGACACATGATGTAATTCAGAAACTCAGTACACACGGAGTCCCAGTAACCAAGCACCTCTCATAAGAAAAATGTTCCAAGAATGCTCCAGTGCCCTGACAAGAGGCTTGCAGCAAAATCTACGGTAATACAAATGAGTAGCCAGTTGGCAGAATATCTGTCAAAATGGCCTCTCACAAACAAATGAATCAAATACTTGCCATCCAACTGAAGAGCGTTCCGACGTTCGGTCACCAAAGCCTCGAAAAGTCTAAAATGCATTTGCTCATTAGAACAAATAAAAATAAGAACAAGAATAATTTAGGGATTGAGAAACGTTAATTTACTCTATTATTCCCCGACCATTACTATTTTCTATATACAGGGTGAGGGCATTTATGTCTTTTGGTCCTCGGTATGCCCGTGAACCGGTGCTTCAGGGATTACTCCTAACTGAAAACCACAATATATGAAGTGAGTTTCCAACCAAACAAACAAGCAAGATTCATCCCATTATCAGAATCTCCATTTCAAGCTGGTCCCCTTCATTTTATAACGAAAGCTACACAATTAATACACGGAGAAGGAGAGCATTGAGAATATCCAATCGTTCATCATATGGAAAGTAAGGATAAGGAGAATATTTTACAACTAATCTCATTCTCATCGGATAATAAAACTATATCTGTGAATAAAAATAAACACAACAAGCACATTTTACATACCAGGATACCAGCTTTATTTTTATAGTTCGAACTGAAAGGGACTGCAAGTCTACTTTCACAGCCTGTTCAAAAGCTGCTGTTAGTGATTGTTGTTGCTATTGCGGCGAGATTGATGTTCAGCGAACAATCTAACAGTTGAATAAATGAGAGAAGGCTCAGCCATGGCACCGTTCCCATAATCACCACAAGCAAGCCTCTTAGTAACAGGTGGAATGAGAGATACCCCAAGCTCATCAATAGCCATAAGATGTCGTTCCGTAAAAGGGTTAGTCCACATAAAAGTATTCATAGCCGGCGCAACAAAAACAGGCTTCCCATAGTCCCATGCCCTCACAATGCACGTCAGCAAGTTATCACACATTCCTCCCGCAATCTACAATAGACCAATTATACGCATAAAACGTCTGTAAATACAACAAATATTTACATAAGCGTAAAATGACAATAAAAATGCAACCTTTGCGAGCGTGTTTGCGGAGAGGGGAGCGATGACCAAAATGTCAGCCCATCTACGAAGCTCAATGTGAAGAACAGTATCACCTATCTTCTTCCAGCTGGACCATTCATGTTCATCAGTGTAAAGAACGACATCATCCGGAAGGGAATTAGTATCAATAAAGTGAAGAGATGCCTTGGTGGCGACAGCCTTCACATCAGCCCATTCGGCAAAGCAGCGACAAAGATTAGCGAATTTAATTGCAGCAACACTTCCACTCGCAGCTAGGAGAATCCGTGGCTTACGTGGAACATTGCTTTGTTGTCGCTGCACTTGTGGTTGAAGCTCTGCTGCTGATGCTGCGATCTCAGGTTCCATAGAAACCTGAAGAAGCGAAGAGGCACAAAGCCCTAATCCAAAACAAAACCAGCACTAAGATTTGCAACAAATGAGTCGTTGACTCCGTTGACCTTGAATCAACTGATGTAATTACACAAAGCAAATGAAACGAAAGCCTGAATCACATAGCATCGGTCGAATTCATACAAGATCAGACGCGAATGGAACTTACCTTTCCGAGTTCGCTGATTCGAAAGAGGGCCGACAATCTTCTTAGAAAAAGATTTCGCAGCTTACCATTCGGCGAAAGAGAGAATTAGGGTTTAGGAATGTCAATCTCCGATTGTCGATTGAATTTGCAGTTTGCGTTTTCCAGTTGTTATTAGAAATTGTTTTTTAATGTAAGATAATGTTTTAGAGACACAAAGTAAATTTTGTGTGACGAGATTATATCATATCAATTGTTTATTTATATTAATATAACGAGAAAGATTAAAGACGGATATTTTGTTTTTTGTAGAATGGTGAGAAATAATTTCGATCGTTCATTATTAAAAATCCATTGGATGAGATTTAAAAAAAGAAACCGCCAAATATAACCGTTCATGTACTTTGCAAATTCAACGGCCCAATTTAATCAATAAATAAATTTAATCTCAACCGTTGATTAATCAAAATCAACGGATGAGATTACGTCCTTTAGTCTAACATGAAATTGATGTCCCTCTAGATCCTAACTCTTAATATAATTATTGAAATTGATAATCGCAAAGCTTAATAGTATGTCTTTTGCTAATTTATTATCAAATTAAATCAAAATTATTTTTAATCTCAACTGTTAAATTAATAAAATTAATGCTTGATATTTTGTGTTTATATCTCATAATAATTCAACGTCCTCCTAGAACCTAACTCTTTAAGTGTAATTTGAAGTATGGGTTAGATTGTACAAGAATATTTATCTACTGAGAAATGCGATAAGCACCGATTACCGTATGATAAAAAGACTTCAATACCCCCAATAAATTTTCTATTTTGGAAACTTGTCATGTTCGGGGTATATTGATCATTTAACTTTATTTATTAAATTCTCTTTGCCAAGTATCGTTCATCCATCACTCCGTTTCTTTGCTTTTGACACGTAGAAGCATCTGGGAGCTCGGTAAGCAGCAAGTCCGGTGCTTCCTATATCTCTCTTAGTTATTTAATATCAACTATTTTTTCGAAATACTTTAAACAGTTATTTAAAAATTATATTTAATAAATTTGATAAGCAACTATGTTTAAGGTTGAAAATTATCGAATCCAATAGTTATATTAATACGAAATGGATCAAAGAGGCATGTATGTTTTCGTAGAATCTTAGGACAGTAGAATGTCATCTCAACCATTAATCTCTATTCATTCAGCGGTTGATTTTGATAATTGACAATCTCAACCGCCCGTAGTTTTTGCAAATCCAACAACCATATTTAATTAACATTCAACTTTAATCTAAATCATCGGATTAATCAAATCAGCGGCTGAGATTAAGTCTTTATATCTTATAATAACATATCGTCTCTCTTTATCTTAATCCTATAATAATATAATATAATAATTAAAATTAAAATGATGTCCTCTCTTCTGTCATTCTATGTTTGGCATTAAGATAAATACAATTATTAATTATTGGATGCACATTATGATATGTGTTTTTAAATGATGTATTAGACTAGGAAACTTTCCATCCGACATAATCTTCAATCGCTTGTACATCTCTTTATAAAAGGGGCTCCTTCCTAGCTCCTTTGTCTACAATTTGGATCAGAGTTATCAAAATCAAATTGAAAGGAAATAAAATTAAATTACATTGAAAACAATTAGATACAATAAAATCTTGTCATTCATTTTTCCACCAGTGAGTAGGGTGAGGACCTCCTCGATGTCTATTGTTCCGCGATTAGAATCACCCTTCTACGATATCTTTTATTTTGTTTAGATAACTTACCAAATTGTTCCGAATTGTTGAATTCTTTTAAAGCGTCCCAATTTACTTCTAGATTACTAAATGTCGGCCCATTCTTGGACTTACCCTTTATAATGATTAGGCCATACCATTCATGCCTAATGATTTGGCCACATTTTTCCGAAAATGCTTTTGAATTCTAAGATTGTTCTCTGGAGACCATTTAATTGTTGCTACAAACATAAGAATGAGTTAATTTCACAAAAATATTATGCGTAGTAAAAATTATATAAAAATGTACTTTAAATGTTGCAAATCATCATCATTCAAAAGCAACTGAATCCATCTTTCTTAACCCCTGTAAAGCCTGCTCGAAAGTCTGTGACGATACAACGAGTTCTTATTTTCATAAAAACCTCCGGTGGTTTAAAACTACAAAATGACAAAAATAATAATAAAATATTTGTTTATTTTAAAATGAAAAATTACAATGATGAAGAAATTATAATAGCTTACTTATCTTCATTCGCAAGTATAATCCAAGGATCCGTATCATCTCCAATAATTTGTACCCTAGGCATATTATCAAGGGGAGCATCCTCATCGTGATTTATTCCTCTCGATAAACGTCTCCTAATGAACACAACATTAGCCTGTCAGCGACATTATAAACTGATGATAACTTATATATTGAACAACAAAAAACGAACCCATTTTTCTCAACATTTGTTGACCTGATGGGAGGGTCAGCCATATCATCCAGAGAAGTCTCAAATGGAATTGAATCAGAAGTTGGACGGAAATTAGTTCCATAATCATTTGATGCAAGAGAGTCAGTGTGAACATCTTCAACACCGTCAACATCTTCCTCTTTTATAAAAGGTGCATAGTTTCCTAATGAAAAATTGTATTAGACATCTTCAAACATAAGCTGGATGTAATTAATAAAACACATAGGATTTTTTTTATTATAAATTATCATTACATCACCTGCCTTCAGTGGCGGATCTAGCCAATTGATAAAGGGGTGAGAAAATATGAAAATTAGCAATACCTAGTACAAAAATACTTAAGAGTTATTATATATTTGTAAACAAATGACCATCAAATATAAATAAGTATCTAGTACATATTGGGTCATTTTGTCGTCGAGGGTGGTACAGAAGGTAGAATTTGTTTGCGAGTCTTCAACCTTGAAAATAATGCATTATAGCTTCATTGTCGATACTCTTAACACATCCCTTTCAATGTAACACACCAAACAACTTAATCATTTCTCAAACTATAACAATCAAAAAGTTCTAGAAAACTTCCTCCATAGAGTGAACCTTCCATTTCATTGTGACTTGTAAAGCTAATTCTTATTGAATAAGCAAGCGAAAAACATCCACAATCGCGGTCAAACAAGTACAATATGCAACTTCCAAGGCTCGACTTCTAAACGATATCTTTCTTAACAAACTTTACCTTTGATCCTTAAAAGAAAAGAATAATATCTTGGCATTATTGTGTGCACCCAAATCTCCAACATGATCTTTACATTTTTCGATTGCTTTTTTCCAATTACGAAATTCTTTCTTCATAAGTACGTCGTTTTGACAGTCTCCAAGAGATAGCACAAAAAGTAAAATGCTCCATCTTTAGATACAATATATCCCAACCATTTTTATTTTTTAAACCACTGACCTCGAAAGCATCTTAGCTTATTTCCCAAGTTGGTTTTTGAAAAAATATGTGAATGAGGTTGGCACGGACCTTGAATTACATAAGTCCTCCGTACATTATCTCTAACAAGATGATCATATTCATTGATTGGTAACCTTAGAGTTGGATCACTCAAGATAACAAAATTGTCACTATCCTTCTTTAAACGGTCTTTTTTCACTTGAAGCACCAACATCTTCATCCATAAAACTTTCATGTTGAAAAGGAACATTTTTCGTATGACCTAAATCACAATATTTTCAGATTCAACCAAAGGAGGTTCAACACTTGATTCTAACCCCCTCTTATCCTGCACATCAAATTTATACATATTCATATGATACGAAACCAAAATTCAACAACAATGCAAAATCAAAAGTCAACAACAAATCTCATTCTCACCTCTGTCTTTTCTCCAACTCTAAGCCTCTCTTATGCGTCTAATCCTAAAGCAAAGATTGGTGCGCTTTACTCACCGTCATTTGATGAGTTGCTGTGATGTTTTGAACCCTCACTGCCATTAATTTAAGGGGTAGTTGCAGTAAACCACCAATATAATATATCGTTTTGCAGTAATCCACTATTATATCAATTAATTGCGAAAAGAGTATATTATAACATCACCATTAACAAAAAACCACCAGAGTAACTATTCCGTTAGAAACCGTCGTTAAGTGCGTCAACAAGTTATAAATTGAATTTTTATTTATTAATTAAATCTAGTTTTCTTAATTGGTTTTGTTTATACAGAAATTGGTTGTCGGGTAACCCTAAATCGCTCGCGGTTTCAATCGATTTAGACCATGCGGAATAAAATCGGACTTTACATGGGATCCAAACCCTAAATCACTCGCGGTCGCAAACGGATTTTACATCGGACTTTACCTCTTCAAGTGGCCATCGCACTGAACCCTAACTCGACAGAATCTCACAACCCTCCGAAACCCTAAATTGAATCGCACGACAGAAGAGAGAGAGAGATCGAAACCCTAAATCGAATCGCAAGAGAGAAGAGACACATATCGAAAATCCTAAATCGACTTACAGACGTCGAGGGGAACATGCGTCAATTTCGTTTTTTGATTGAAGCAAGGACTAAATTTTAGATGTAAAATTATTCACGCGTTAACAACGCGCATGTATATATGACAGTTCTAACGGAATAGTTACGCTGGTGCTTTTTTGTTAACGGTGATGTTATAATATACTCGTTTCGCAATTAATTGATATAATGATGGTTTACTGCAAAACGGTATATTATGTTGGTGGTTTACTGCAATTACCCCTTAATTTAATGACAACAATTGAGTTGTTGTATGTTGAGAATAGGGTAAGGGATTTGGGCTAGATTTTAATATTGGGTTGTTAGTATTGGAAACTTACCGTCAATATATTCATTTGAATTATTTACATTTAATAAATAGAATTGTAGATTTTCTTAAGAAATTATTTTGAGGTGAGGGGGCACGTGACCCCTGTAAACCCCCAAAAACCGCCACTTTCTGACTTTTTCACAAGATAAATCGTATTAAATACATTGGAGAGTATAGAAAATTTTTACATTTACCTTTTAAATAGTTTACTTGAAAGTGTTCATCTAATTTCGACTCAACTTTGGATGGAAACAATTGAGGAATGTAATATTGTTGAGTGGTTGGAAGAGTATCGTGTGGTGGTAGTCTTGGAGCACGTACCACACCCTCGAAAATTCAAGGTGGCAGCACGAGAAGTTTCACTCAACCTTGTAAGTGCCCTAGAGTATTACACACATTGTCCATTACCTTGGCTCCATCCAATGCCTTTGGTTCCATCTCATCTAATTGTAGAAGTGAAAATATAAGATGCGTTCACTTTGTACGTTGAGAATTTCATGGCTTAAATATATTCGGTGGAGGACCGATGAAGGGGAACAAACTTTTTGCCACTTCCTATGTTCGTTATCAAATCACCATTGTAGATGCAGGGAATTCAAATAATCATCTTATACAACCGTAAATTTATAAGGTTAAGACTTCAATTATCAAGAAATAATGTACTAATAATCAAAGTAGTTGGAAGTCATAATTTAAAATTCAAATTTGATGATTAGTTAAATTAGCTGCCTATAATGATGTTAAATAATTCTGAAATTTTTATTAATAATTATACCAAATTTTTTATTCTTATTATTTATTAAAAAATTATCATTCCATAATTACAGTTTTGATTAAAATTGAATATCTAAATGATGGGAAATAATTAATTTTACTTTATATTTTTCTATTATTTATCATTAATGATTTAATTTTAGATTGTGAGGTTAAATATGTAAAGTTTGGGGAAAGATATTCCATCTTTTTAATAGGGTTAATTTTTGTGAGACGGAGAGACATCAAACTCAACCGGTGATTCGATTGATGAGATTAAAGTTAGTTTTTAGTTTAATTGGGCGGTTAGATTCGCAATGCAGGGGTGGTTGAGAGTGGCGGTTATTAATATCAACCGTTATATTAATAGAACTCAACGGACGAGATGATGTCCCTCTGTCTCACAAAAATTGATGGTCCTGAAACTTTATCCCTTTTTAATATACTTTGTAAACGAGTTAAGTTTTAGAGAGACATGTAATTATTGTGAGACGGATGGACATCATCTTAACCTTTGATTTGATTAATCTAGCAGTTCAAATAAAAGTGGATTTTTAATTAAATTGGGTGACTAGATTTGTAAATGCACGGTTGGTTGAGAGTGACAATTATTGATATCAATCGTTAAATTAATAGAAATCAATGAACAAGATGATGTGCATTCGTCTCACAAAATTTGACAGTCCTCAAACTCAAACTTCGGTAAAAGTTTGGTGAAAGAAATTCCTTCTTTTTAATAAAAGAAGTTCTCATCGATTATCAACATATGATTATTTTATCCAACTCCTTTGAGACTCCTTGCATATTCAGAGAAGTCTTTGCACTTCTAAGGAAACAATTTGCATGACTAAATAGGCACTAAATGCGAATGTGACTCAGTACGCTTCTAAGGAAACAATTTGCATGACTAAATAGGCACTAAATGCGAATGTGACTCAGTACGTTAGAATGAGTGCAAGTATGATGCGACACAATCTTGCTCATACAATGACAAAAAATACGTACCAATTCTCTTAACTCTCCGTTTGGAGCGGAAAAAATAGTGCAATTTTTTGAGGGAAAATGTAAAAGAAAATAATTTTTCCATTCAAAATTTAGAGGAAATGTTTACATTGTTTTCTTTATTATTTTTAATTTTCTTTGATACAATTAAACACATCCAAATATCTTCTTTTAAATTTTCATTGATACAATTAAACACACCCAAATCTTATTTCCAAAAATGTCACCCTTTTAAGATCACGCGGTTTCAAACCGTGGGATCCATGTGAAAAAAATAATGACATGATATTTTACTTCTACGTGGCGTGACACATCTACGTCAAAACGACGCCTTCTTTAATTGAAGTGGGATGTTTTGGTTATTTTAATTTTGGTCATTTTTTGGGTCAAATATCTTGAAGTGCAGTGTTAAGTTATGCCAACGAAAGTTAACAAGTCCCATTAATTTTTTGACTGTCCACAAATTATCTCATGCGGTAGTTTTTTCAAATAGGGTAGTTCATACTTTTGTCTTCTTCCTTTTTAAAGTTTAGCGAAGATAACTGAACGGATGTATATGCATCATGCCTAAATTTCATTTGAAATATAAGCATTATTCCTAGAGTTTAACAACTCTGTCATTTTAGATCGATGCTACCAATACTAGTTAGTATTTGAAAGAATTTATCTTTATACTATATATAAAGCGCAAGAAGTGGAATTAGCGGTTTCTTTTGAAGACACAATTCACATCCGCAATTTATCCTTACTCAATTTGATAATTAAAAATAATACCTTTATATGATTATTATATAATTATTCGAATTTATACACTACATTGATTATATGCGCATTATAATGTGCAGCAAATGCCTAGTAATAGTTAATTTCTAGAAGGCCATTAAATATTTGTGAGATGGAAGGAAATCCCAATTGATTTGATTAATATGACAGTTGAGATTAAAATTGAATTTTGATTAAAATGGGTTGTTGAGTTTGCAAAATACACGGGCGGTTAAATTTCACGATTATTTTTAATTTAAATCCCGTCCGTTTGAATAATGAAAATCAACGGTTGACATGATATACTATGCTCCTAAGAACACATAAATATTTTTTTAAACTATTTTCAGGATGTAAATATGTTAATTATTTATTTCAAACAATAAGCTACATACTCAAAATTGTAGAAGTGGATCCTTGAACGGTTCAAGGAGCGGATCTAGAGCTCAGGGTTAGGAGAGCGAATATATAAATGTAAAAAATAAAATATTCATTCATAAATCTACGAAAAATTTTCGAAAAAATACAATAATATAAACGTAACATTTTTGGCATGAATCACTTTCAAAAAATCAAAACAGTAAATATAATATTTATTACCATTATTAATATACTTAAATTATAGGAAATATAATTTTTATAAATTTGTGATACTTTATTTTCTACTATTATATGTGAATGAAACTAAAAATTCATGATAATAATATAATACTAATTTAAAATTAAACGAAATCATCAACAAAACAAATTGATTTGTTTAAACTGCAAAACGTTGAAGATGGGGATCCACCCGTCGCCAAGAGGGCAATTTAAGCAGGGCCTATTTAACTCATACCCTTCCCTAATTAGGACATATGCGCCCTTCAGAGTTGGGGTGTCCATCGGGCCGGGCCGGGCTTCATCCGAATATGTCAAGTCCGAGCCCTAAACATGGGTAAATATTTGGGAAATCGAAAAAAATCGGGCCAGGCCTCCACGAAATTCATAAGCCCGCAAAAGCCCGTTGACTTATGGTTGATCAGGTCATAATCGGGCTTTTTACGGGCTTTTTCATTAAATTAATTAATTTTTATTAAAGATAATCGTATTATTTAATTATATTTTGAGTAATATAACATGACAAATAGTTTTTTTAAGTATTTTTACATTTTTTGATATTTGTCTCGAGATGAAATTTTGAGAGAAACAAATAACTTAAGTGGAGGATTTAATTTCAACCGTTGGATTAGATTAATCTAGTAGTTGAGATTAAATTATTTTCAATTTAAATTTAAATGAATTGACAAAAAATACACAGTGGATGTAGATTAACGATTATCAGTATAAACTTTGGATTGATAGAATTCAACTGTGAAAGAATGTTCTTCCGTCTTACATAAGTATGTTAGTCATAGAAATAATATTCTAGTTTAATTTGTTATATTCATAATTTTAGACATTTAAAGTTTGAGTTGCATATTTTCTATTTATATTTTAGTAGATTTTATTATAATTAAAATCGATTGGTATACAAATAAAATGATAGAAGATGAATATTATTTTTATAAATTATATTATTTTTTTGATCAGGCGTTTGGTCGGGCCGAGCTTTCGGGTCATGCGGCTTGGAAAGTCAAGCCCGAGCCTGGCCTATAATAGCGGGCTCGAGCTTCCATCGGGCCGACGAGCAGGCTGGGCTGGGTTTACACTGGGCCGGACCTCGGGCTTTTTGCGGACTTTCAGGCTAACGGACGGGTTAGACGCCCCTACTTAAGAGCATCTCCAATGGGGCTGTGTATAATAGCCCATCATGTAAAATATCCTATGTGATATGTAAATATAAAGAATGGGATGGAGAATCTCATCTCCAATTCACCTACTAACTTCTCTATATTTTTACATAAGGTGATTGTAAATCTTCATATCTACTAGTCTCTGTAGCAATCTCTATCTTCATTTCTCTCCACCTTTCATCATATTTTGCTTTCATCATCCAATCTCTATCTTCATTATGCATGATATCATTGGAGTAGAATTGGTTTTTCGCCATGTAAATTTTACATATCTAATTTATTAGATAGTCATTTTGCACAATGGTATTGGAGATGCTCTAAGAGCTTTTTAGTTTAATTGAGAAGCTCCTATTACCTATGCAGCACGGACATGGGACACAGACACGGCAATTTCAAAAATAACAAAAACTGGACACGGCAATTCCAAAAGTATAATTTTTTATTATATTTATGTAAAGATACACAAATTGCTAATTTTAAATATAATGCCAAGTGATTCATACAAAAGTGATTACCTATGGTGATTCATTCAAAAGTTAAAACCAGTAGAATCAAAATACAAAACAATGCAAGTACAAGTCACAATTTGCATTTGAAGTTAACCAAAATATTAGACTTCCACAATGGACCCTCTTCTGGCTCGTCAAGGATTTGACTGCTACCAATTCCTGTATCCATCCCAAGCTTCTCAACCTGATTTGCGAAAGTCGTTGAATTGATGAGTCGTCGAAGTTTAAACATGATCTGATTTAAAGATCGACGTCGCCGAGTCGCGTAGAAGAAGCTTCGTCGATTTAGGGATTTGATTATTTATTATTCTTTTATTCTTCTCCCTTATTTTACTTAAACTCAGTCATTTTACTTCAGAAAAATCTGAATTAAACTTTTGACTTTTCTTATGTTTTTTTTGCATCTATACATTGCCGTTTTTTAACAATTGTGGCTGAAAAAATGAGTTGACTGAAAATTGACCAAAATACACGTGTCTAGACGTTTTGGAGTGTCCGACAGTGTCTGACACGGACACGTCGGCCTAGATTCTGTGTCCATGCATCCGAGCCTATTACTATTTCGGAGAACCACCTCTTACTATTCATGATTTAAAATAATAATGTTTCGTATATCTACGCACTCATGCTAGTCTCCATAAGAACCTTTCCTTTTATTACTATTCACGATTAAAAATTAATAAAAATAAAATTAAATATTTATATTTTAATTTCAAATTGTACTTTCAGTTTCAATAAATATCTTCTAAAGTTTAGATTTACATTTTCACTTAAAATATATTAATTTCATAATCCTAAACTAAAAAATTATTTAAATTAAAACATGAATGACAATTAGATTGCACAAATGTAATGAAACGAAATTATTTCATGATTTTATTAAGTTTTTTTAGGTTTTTTCGTTTTTTACTTTTATTGTATTTTCTGATTTATTTTTTATTTTGTTTTTATTTTTCTGAAATTTATCTAATTTTTTCAGTAAAATTTATTAAGGACCGTTGGATCGAATCTATCCAACGGCTCCCGTAATCTTTGTCCATTGAAGTAGGGTTTAGTTGGGATGTATATCACACGCGCCCCCAAAATGGGTTAATTACGGATAACCACCCGTATAATATGCTATATTCCACCAAACCACCCCTATATTGTAATAATACATTCCACCACCATTATAAGTATAAAATTTCCAATCAACCACCCACGCACTGTACTGTCACCGTTACCGTTAAATATATTAATTTTTTAATATAATAATAGTATTTTTATTACAATACACCACCTCTATAATAAATATGTTTCCACTTCGCAACCTTTATAATCAATTTTGTTTCCATTTAACCACCTCTCCGTTAACCGCCGTTAACTAAGGTGGTTCTTTGGAAAGTTTTTAATTATAAAGGTGGTCGAATGTAATATTACAATATAGAGGTGGTGGCATGGAATATGACATATTATGCGGGTGGTCATCTGTAATTAACCCCCCCCAAAATCGACTCGCCGAGGACGTCCTCCCCACTCCTAGCTAGTCCTGTTGAGATTCCTTGTGAGGATGTTCTCATCTTCAGCATCTCCTCCAGCACGCCACCTTGCTTGGATCGCCAGCGTTGCACTAATTTGGAGTGAAGGACATGCTGGAATTTTTTTTAGAAATGCCTCTGTTTGAATTTTTTTTCTCAAATGCCCTCTTTCTGAAAACTCTTTCTCGAATGCCCTACTTTGGGTTGAATCCGGTTTTGACAAAATCGGAATTAAAAAAATCAATATATCCGAGATGATGCATAGTTCACTTCTATCTGTCACACCCTCCCGAATGCACCGCATAAACCAACTCCAACTTGAATTGTTTTCACTTTCAACTATGGCGAACGCAATTGGAAGTAAATGGTTATTTGCGTCTAGTGCAACAGCGACAAGTAACTTTCCATCATACTTTCCATACAGGCGTGTACCGTCGAAAGACATAACAGGCCTGCAATGCTTGAACGCTTCAATGCAAGGGCCAAATGACCAAAACACTCTATTAATTATCATGACAGAATTATCATCGGTCCTTTTGCGATGCCATCTAATAAATGTGTCGGGATTAGAGTCTTCCAACGCCTGCATATAACTAAGAAGCTTCTGAAAGGAAACGTCCCAGTCTCCAAACAAATTAATCAGCGCTTGCTGTCTGGACTGCCAAGCCATAAGATATCTAATCTCTAACTCGTAATCCTTGAATACCTGAGCTTTAATTTCAGGGGGTGACAATCATAACCTCTCACTTATCCCTTGACCAATGTCCATTGCAATGAAATGTCTGGTCAAATGGACATTTTATTTGGGTATGAAGTCAACGTTGCATGTATGGTCACCTCTATACTTCCTCACTTCCAAGAGAGCCAAACCCTTTTCTACAGTGATACGATTTCGACGTTCAACTGCACCATTTTGTTCAGGGGTATAAGGACAAGAAACTCGATGATTAATGCCACATGTTTGTAAGAAAGTAAAAATATTTCGAAATTCTCCACCCCAGTCGGTTTGAAGATTCTTAATATCACTGTTAAACTAAGTCTGTACCATAGAACGAAATTGCACGAAAGCAGAAAAAACTTGAGATTTGTGTGACAAAAAATAAAATCCAAACAAATTTCGTGCAGTCATCAATATAAAGAGAACAAAATAACGATTACCATTTATTGATAAGACTGGAGAGGGACCCCACACGTCCGAATACACCAGTTCAAATGGTTTGCTAGAGGAGATATGACGAATAAGAGGAAGCCTGTGACTTTTTCAAGTTGACAAGGTTCACAAGGACCAGAAAATTTATTTGAATTGAGAGGAAGTTGAAAAGTTGAAACAAGACGCCTCAGTAGATGTTCGTGGGGGTGTGCTAGTCAGTTATGCCAACCAGTTAACGAAGTGCGAACACTAGTGAAGGCCATGGAAGATGGTTGCTTGTGTGACGGTGAAGACAACTTGTAGAGGCCATTGTCAACGTGTCCTAGCAGGAGTGGTTTGCCCTGAAAGTTCTTAACACAACAATAGTGAGGCCAAAACTCCATATAAACATTGTTATCTTTAGTTAGTTTAGACACACTAAGTAAATTTTTGGTTAAATGAGGGTAGGGATGCACAACCGGTCCGGACCGGATCGGTGGACCGTAAATTTTTGAAAATGAGGACCGTGGACCGGACCGGACCGTTACGGACCGGTCTAATTACGGTCCGGGTTTGGACCGTAAACCCGTAAATATTATTATTATTTAAATTAAAATTAAAAAATTAATTTAAAAATCTGAATATTATATATTTTAATTTTTATGTATGTTTTATTTAATTGTTTGAATATTTTTGGTAATATATATGTCTAATTTATTAATTTTTGATGATAAATTTCTAATTGAAATAATATATTTTAAATATTTTATTAATTTATATTAATTTAGTTTTTATTACGGTCCGGACCGGACCGGAGCGTAAATTTCTTGGACCGGACCGGACCGTAACCCGTAATTACCAAAAATCGTGGACCGTAGACCGGACCATATTTGGACCGGGACCGGTCCGGTCCGGGTTTATGGTCCGGTTCTTATTTGTGCATTCCTAAATGAGGGACAATAAACACGCTTGGCAAGCTGAGATTAGGCAAAGAAGATGATCCAGTATGAGAAATTAACAAATGATTCCCCTTACCAACTTGAAGCTTGTCATCACCAGTGTATGTATCTGAGATGTTCAACTTGTTGATACCAGGAGATACATGATCTGTAGGTCCGGTGTCAAAATACCAAGAAGGATCTGTGCAAGTAGATGAGTTGTTGTTCTGAGCAATGTTCACTTGCTTGGACTGGTCTCATGATTACGAGCAATGTTCAAGGATTACGAGTTCGAGAAGGGTAGTCTGTTTGATTTTCCCGTTGCCAGCAATTTATGGCCTCATGATTTGGTTTACCACAAAGTTGGCATTGCAAGCGACGTTGATGTTGATTTGTGCCGCGAGATGATGATGAACCATGATTAGTTGTCTGGGGAGCAGATCGGTTGGTGGAGCGATTCACATTAAAGGCTGAATGATTTTGAGTTGATGAGGTCAAAGGAGGAAGATTGATCGCAGCTTGACGTGCAATCTCCTGCTCCAACCTAGCTTCTTCCTGAAGTAGTAGGCCAACAAGATCATCAACAGAAAGAGTGTCTGACTTGATCATAAAAGCCGAAGTAAATGGACCATAGGATGAATCAAGACCATTTAAAATGGAACTGATGAGATCTTCATCGGGAATTGGATGATCGGCTAAGGAATCCGCAATCGAACGCTTTCGTTCAATGTAATCAATCATGGATTGAGAGCCCTTAGTGAGCGTGTGAAGCTGAGTTTTCATGGCCATGCGCCAAGCACGTGTTTGTGCTTGAAATGTGCGTTCAATGGCTAACCAAGCAGAATGAGATGAACTAGCGCGAGCAACAATGGCGAGAGCGCGTTCAGAAAGAGTGGATTTAATCCAAAGAAGAACAAAGCGATCACGCTTTTTCCATGTGGTGAAGGCAGGGTTGGGTGTGGTCCCATCAGCAGTAGGCAGAGATTCTAGTGGTGGATTGGGACTTAGAATGAAAGATTCAAGATCAAATGTTTCAAGGGCAGATATGATGGTTGTGCGCCAAAGGGAGTAATTTTCTCGATCTAACTTGATACTAATTGAGGGGATTTGAAAATTGAGATTCGCAGGGGTGGTGTCTGCTGCCATAAGTAGTTGTTGGCTTGTGGTTGACGCTGTCATTGAGGAAGTGTGGTGGTGGAAAAAAATTATGGCTCTGATACCATATAGATAAATACACAAAGGATTTGTGAAAGTTTCTGCTTGCTTTATTGATAAGTATGCATGAATTTAAATACACTTGTTGTTAACAAATCTCCTATATCTTTGCATCATTAAGGCTATTCTTAACGAGTGGAAGTTGACTGCTTCCTTTTCGAAGGAGTAGGAGTTTGTTTCAATCTTTCTGTTAGCTCTTACAACTGCCTCCCTGCCTCAAAACCCTAAATCCCTACCTCAAAACCGTACCCCTTCTCTGCCTGAACCCAAATCCTTCCGACCAGCTGCAAGCTTTTCGATGCCGAGGAAGCAGTAGCAACATCACATGAATAAGAAGAAGTTAATATTGCCTCCTGATTTGCCGTCGAAAGTTAATATTGCCTCCTTGACTGAGTGTTATTGAAAATGAATAGAAAGAGTAAGTCATTGTTGGGCTGTACTAGTAAATTTAATAAGCTTTTAGGATAGATATCTAGTCCAAGAAACTTTAGCTTCCCATATTATGTATGCCTGGTGACCTTGTTAGTATGTCTTTAATCAAGCCTATCTGCAGAGGCTTATTACCCTAGAGCAAGAGCTTTCATTTCATCATGTTGTCATTCGCTGTCTGTGTTCGTTACTGGAAGCAGTCCCCCACTTTAACTTTCGTGGGGTCTTGATAAAGGCTGTTGTAGAGAATATTGGATAAGCTGACGCAGTTGTGAGGTTTAGACTTTAGTACTGTTGCAATCTGGATTTCTAAATTTTCATTACTTAGATGTGACTGAACTGAAGTCTATTGACCATATTATATGTTAACCAATTGCAGGAAACATTGTTGCGCGGCAATAAAATCACTGTTCACGAACGAGGGAAAACATAATGGTGAAGCTACTGTCGAGGCAGTACAACACATTGCCAATCTCATTAAAATAAGGGCTAATTGCAGTAAACCACCATTATAATATGGTGTTTTGCAGTAAACCACCATTATAATTTTTTTGCAAAACGAGTATATTATAACATCGTCGTTAACAGAAAACCACCAATTTTGCAATAAACAACCATTATAATACGGTTGATCCTTTCACGAGACGAGAAAAATTAATATAACTAAATTTGCAGTAACAAAAAATAGTCTGATAGTTCGGATAAAGTTTAAGAGAAACAAAGAATTTAGATGAGACAGAATGACTCAATATTAACTATTGGATTAGATTAATTTACGGTAAAAATTAAAGTTGATTTTTATATAATGGACGGTTGAATTTGCAAAAAACCCTAGCGGTTGAGATTGATGATTATTTTTTTGAATCAAATCTCATCTGTTGGATTATTAGTATTCAACGGTTGAGATCATGTCGCACTGTCTCACATTTATTTATCCGTCCTTCTTAAACCTTACTTTTGATAGTCCATTGAAATGTTATTTGGATTGGGTGAAGTGTTCGAATCCCCTCACCACCATTTCTCTTTTTATTACTTTAATCTTTACACAATAGTTTAATTTTTTTTGGTCTCTTACTTTTTTTTGATGAGGATTTACGAACTCCGAATATATCAAAAGATGATAAGAAGCCCAAGATCAAAAGGAATAGGCGAATAAGACATTCGAAGGATCAAACTCAAATGCCAGAAAATGACAGGAAAAAGACTAAGAAAGAGATGATGATGAAAATGAAACAAGAGGTTTATATTTCATCTTTTGGTCATTGCATATCCAAAGATGGACTTAATTGAGATACATGGCGTATTCGGTTTTATTGTAAACAGGTCGATGCTGATTACAAGGCTGCTTCTTTTACTATTGATGTTGAGGAACGGAAAAGAATACAGTCGGACAAGCTTTCTGCAGTGTTCAAGACATACTTTCGCATTTTAAAACACCATGCTCTCTGTCACATCTAGGTGGGTTACATGGATATTTTTTCTGATATCATATCAGACGGGTTCATATAAGATGAATATTTTGAACTAAATGCAGTCCGTAAAAATATTATGCAATGGTCGGAGTTTCAGCTATCATAAAGGAACTTTCAAGCTAACCGTTACGTTTGCATTTTGTCATTTCAGAACTGAAGATCATGTTGATCCCAATGCTGCTGTAACTGCGCGCATCCATTACTTGGTCCTTTGTCAGCTGGATGGATTGGGAAAATTCTCCCATATGATTGATCTGGATTTTACGGACCTCATGAAATACCTGAACAACCTTGCAGCTTGTAAAAGCAATCATTCGTCATCTTTGGAAGAGAAACATACAAATTCCTTAACGGTGTCTGAACGTCTACGATGTTGCATTGTTGCCTTCAAGGTGATGAGGAGTAATCCTTATGCGTTGAATGTTGACTTGCATGATTTTTCAGTTCAGCTTTACAACCTCATACTTGAGTACCGACCCGGAAGGTTAGTATTATATGCAGAAGTCTATTTTGCTTCTAGACATTTTTGTGTATTACCATACCAATATTAGTTTATACTGTAGTTTATTAGCTGTACATAAAAGTATTTTTGTTACCATCTATATTATTCTGATCCCCAAAGCTGAAAAACCTTGTGCATAGACCGTCTTTTTTTCAAAGATCAAGTCCGTGCATGTAGTTGGTGTGTCTACTTTTAATCTCTGACCGGAAGTTTCTTGTTTCACTTCCACGTCCTAACATTCTGGTACACCATTTGGATACCAGTAGTTGCTACAAATTTAACTATTATGCTCTAAGAATGCATGTGTATGTGATTAGTATAACCTGTGACAAGTGCTGAAAGTCTGAAACTCTTATGTGGTCCTTATTGGTCTTTTTGTTCAGATCTTATTGCAAACACAATATGTAACTGATATCCTGAATCTTGAGTATCCCTACTCTGGTTTCTGCTGATCCATTAATTTTGTCTTTGTATTTTGTTTTTGATAGATCCCTGTTTATGAATAATCAGGGACCAAGGCGAAGTACTTGTTGAAGCTCTCTCGTCCAATATTTTGAATCAGGCGGCTCGGATTCTGTTTAGAAAATTCAATCGTTTTGTTTCGGAAATTGTTCTCTTTTTATGTTTACTAGGTATAGTGAAGTTATATTTTGAGTAATTTTAAGTAATTTAAATTTGATAAATTCAATTTTATTTGAGTGTAAAGAAATATTGATTAGGAAAACCTTTCATAAATGTACAGAGGAATTGGAATCATGATTATGACAATCAACATATTATAATTTTAATGGGAATCATTGAAATTGGAATCAAAATATTTTTACTCCATATCATAAGTTATTTTTACTAAATTTTAATGGGAATCATTAATTACTCCATATCATAAGATATTTTTACTAAATTTTTCCATATTGAAAAGTCAAACGTACTACAATTAACTGTAAAATAGTTGCAAATGAAAAATATTGAATTATGTAAAAATTGTAAAAATATATTTCATTTAGAAATTATTCCATATTAAGAATTGAATTATGTACATGTTAATTGCAAAGTATTCTCAACTTAATTGCATATAATTCCATATCAAAAGTCAATGGATAAACATTAATTATTATTCAAAAAAGCCGGCCAATCAGAAAAAAGGAAAAAAGAATTCAAAATTCTAAAAAAATGACACATAGACCAAATTGCTCACACGACGACACGTGTCCAATCATACATCCCTTATAATATATATATGATTATTATGACTAATTTTCCTTCGTATATATTTTATTGATATATTCAATGATTAAATATTATGTATTTGTAAATAGAGATTAAGGGAAGAGTTCAAGAGGGACAACATAAGTTTTGTAGGACGGAAGGACATCATCTCAACCATTGATTTCTATTCATCCAACGGTTGATATTGATAACCGTCAATCCCAACCGTCCGTGTATTTTGCAAATCCAACCACCTATTTAATTAAAAATCAACTTTAATTTCAACCGTTAGATTAATCAAAACCAACGGTTGAGATGATGTCTCCATGTTTTACAAAAATTTGATGTTCTTCTAGATCCTAACTCTAGAGATTAAATCTTAATTGTCCAACTTTTTGAATTAGACGGCTTAGAATTTAGATTTTGCTTTATTTTTCATCGTACAGTTTCTTTTCATCTAATCCTTTCTCTTCATTCAAAATATTGATATCATTACTTATGCTAATTAGTTTTTGAATCAATCAAAAATAATTTTAATCACAAACATCACATTAACCAAAATAAACTTTTAAAACGATGTTTTCCCACACCATAAAAATGCAATTCCTCTTCAACTCCATTGCACATATGCATTTGATTTTTTTCATTGTCTGCATTTTGTCTTAACTGTCTGCATATTTTGACTTGCATTTGTGCATTTTGGTTTTCTTCCCATAAAGATAAAATTTTAAAAGATAATTTATGGAATCCATCAGTTCGATAGGTGGGTAAACGAACATAATCCTTAGAGTTGAATATCCCTCTTGATAGACCTGTCAAAAGTATCCACTATCCGTTATTTGTCTATTATCCGCTCATTCCCGCCCATTTAAGTTAATTGACCCGTCCATTAAATATACGCCCATTACCCGTCATTTAAGTTAATGGATAAATCTATGACATGTTGTTTTAGTGTAAACAACGAAATTTAGTTGCTCGAAAGATTAATCTAGATATAAAATTTATTTTTATTTTTATTTTAATTATGTAAAATGTATTATCAATTTTAATTTTTTTAAATAAATATAAAAGAATGTTAACAAATCTTTAATATAATATAAAATTCATGGCACATCAAAATTGTAAATAACTAATTGAAATTCAACTAATAAGGGTAATAAATTGATAAATAAATTATGGATTAAATAAAAGTAAATAGACAGGAGGGTAAAAGAGTTAAGAGAGCTTAAATGAATAATTTGGTTAACGGGCATTAACGGATAATAGGATGTAAACGGGTATAAACGGATAATAGGCTGTAAACGGGTATAAATGGATAAACGGGCTAACGGATAAACGCGTATAAACGGGCTAACGAATAAACGCATATAAACGGATAAACCATTAAACTCTTATTCGTTTATGACCCGCCCATTTAATCCGTTTAACTAAATGGATATAATGGATAAAATAACTGTTAACTCTCTACCTAATTATAACCCGCCTGAGATCCACCCGCCCACCCATTTTGACACATCTACCTCTTGATTCTAACCCAGTATCATAATTCATAAATGCAAACAACGAACTAGTATTAACAAAGCCATTACGATAAAAAATCACTTTAACCTAAAATAAGTAACCAAAAACAACCAGATCGAAACTGTACATTTCCCCATTTCAGGCGCTTTGAATTTGTCATTCAAAAATTGAATCTCGACTTCCAAAGCAAAAGAAAAGCAAAGCAAACCCCCTCAACTTCCAACGTCCCACATTTCCTCTCATCATTCAAATTCAGTTTTCTCCTCACTAGTAAAAAACACTAGAAAAAATGGGATGCGCTTCATCCGCTCTGCTCAACCGCGACGAAGACTTTAGCCAAATCGGCAGCTCAGCATTCGGACATCACATAGTCTCACTAACTTCCACCACTTACGGCCTTCTCACACTCGACTCTCCATCTAAACCCACTCACAATGCCATTCCCAACACTACCACGATGTCACCACCAACCCCATCTCCATCCTTCTCCTCCAATGACCCTGAAGTCATCAATTCTTGGGAGCTCATGGCAGGGTTAGACACCGACAGCTTCAGGTTTAGTACACCCACTCCCAAGTCTCTCTTTCCCAGATCCAAATCTAGATTTGCGCCGGTTGATTGTAAGGAGAATTCAAACCCTAATACAAATGCTGACAAGGGGAGTTTGATCCAGCTGTTGAAGAAAGAGGTCATGGAGTCAGCTGCTGGAGTAGTGAGTTTGAGTAAAAAGAAGTCAGCTGGGGTTGAGATTGAGAAGACCCATCAAGAAAATGGAGTTGTTATTTACACTACAACGTTGAGAGGTGTGAGGAAGACATTTGAGGCGTGCAATGCGGTGAGAGCGGCGATACAAGGTTTGGGTGTATTGGTGTGTGAAAGGGATGTTTCGATGGATAGAGGGTTTAAGGAGGAGTTAAAATCGTTGATGATGATTGAAAACAAGAATGTTACGAACAAGGAGGTAGCTGGTGGTTTTGTCGCTCTTCCTCAAGTGTTTGTGAAAGGAAAGCACGTTGGCGGAGCTGAGGAGGTGTTGAGATTGCAAGAAGAAGGCAGTCTACATGAGTTGTTCAAGGGTTTGCCAAGAGTTCCGATTGGATCTGTCTGCGATGGATGTGGGGATATAAGGTTTTTGCCGTGTTTCACATGCTATGGTAGCTGTAAGATGGTCGTGCCAGGGTTTAATCACAAGGAGACTCTTGTGGTGAGGTGCCCTGATTGTAATGAAAATGGGTTAGTTCTTTGTCCCATATGTTGCTGAAATGGTTCATCTACTTAATATGAATCATAAAATTCTACAGTTATTGGCTCCTTGTTAATGAACTGGATTTTGCTATTGGAATTAGTTTTCGAGCTTTTGAGATTGTGTACTTGATTAGCTTGCTAGTTCAGGTCATCTTGATGCTCTACTGTAAAGATATTTTGCAGCGCGCTAATGTGTGTTCGAGTTTAACAAATCTAGATACTTTCGCTGTTTTTATGAATCTTTGGTGTTCTTTCATTTATGGTGCGTCCACTTTGAAGGAATGGAATGCATTTCGTGAGAATGGAATAATGAATTTGGACATAATTTCATTTTAGATTCATCATTTGTTCCATTCCAAATGATTCCATTTCGGCGAAGTGGACGCACCATTAGTGTGATGACATTATACTTCAGAATTGTGTTTTGAAAATCGGATAGTCGACCAAATATTTATGCTGCATCCTTTCAAAAAATACCTTCACATCCATTGAGAATAATTTTTTCTTTTAATTGCCACTAAGATGACACTTTTACAATGATTGTTCATTTTTGTAGGAGGTGGTCTTCCGATGTTTGTGGTGTGGTTCAATATTAGTTTCTCATATTATCTGAATGGCATTGCTTGAAATTGCTTACTAAGAAGAAGTACACAACCTAATTTCTTGAACTGAAATTACAAAACCTGAACTCGATTTACAGTACTTTAATTTACTTGAAAGTTTGAAATTCCTTGAATTTAAATTAAGGTTTTTTGTGAAAATCACCCTCTGAATACCTAAATTTTAACAAAACCACCATTTCAACTTTTTTTGCTATAAACACCCCTTAATACAGAATCGTAAAATTGTGACACCCCATCGTCGAGTCCGATTGTTGGAAAATAAGCCGTTAACGTAGTTGACTATAATAAAAATCAATATTTCTCATTAAGAAACTAATTTAATAATATCATTAAACTTTACTTTAACTTCATTCTTATTTAATTGGAGCATGGATCGTCCAAATCCATAATCATTAATTCCATCGCTTTCCACAAATTTAATAAATCAAAACTTTTTCAAAATTGATCTATATTAATCTTTGATTTACTTTATTTTGAGTAATTGATGTTATTTTATTAGTTTTTTAGTGTTAAAATTGTTTAAATCATAGTCAATGATAAATTTTCCAGCAATAGACGTCGAATCCAGCAATGGGGTGTCACGATTTAATGATTTCTTTATTGAGGTGTGGTTATATAAAATAAAGTTTAAAATTAAGTTACTGATAGAATAATTTTCGGCAAAAGCCTTTATAATTTAATAATTTGAAATTGCTCAAACTGAAAGTAGGCAGTGAAATAACCTAACTTGATTTACCTAATTTTATATGAAATTGCTTGAATCGAACTTATAAACATGTACTAAAATTACAAAACTTGAATTTGCTTGGATTACTCTCTCTCGAAAGTGCTTTGATCGAATTTGCTTAAAAAACAATTCTTTGAAGGGGTATTTGCAGAAAAATACTATTATAATTTTCTATTTTAAAAAACCACCACTTTAACAACTAATAATGAAATGAGTCTATTATAACGACACCATTATCAGAAAAACACCACTATCACAACTCCGTCATAAATTGTAAAACACGCGCCACACGACGCGTGGGTAGATAACTTCAATTCAGATAATTGCAGAAAACCATCATTATAATATCTTACACCATTTTAACAACTAAGTATTAAATGACTCTATTATAATATCTCCATTATCAAAAAAATTCACCATCTGAATATATGGGTAACGGCAGGGAGTGAGGCTGAGTTACGATTGTGGCTTATCTTTGAGTATAGCTCTTGCTAAAAATTACGGTTCATTAATTTATGATCAACACTATACACATAATGTAATATAAGCATATTTTCAGTTGCGGGTGTGATGAGAAGTTGTTATATCTTTAGCACAAAATTGAATCTTTAAGAAATCAATATAGTACAACAATTAGAGTTTAAAAGTAGGGACATAATAAATCATATTTCATAGGGATAAGACGAGGAAAATTACTTATATTTGAACCAGGTTGTTGATAACCATTACACATTGATAATAAACTTTCAAAAATTGGGGTTCTTTTTGCATTTTCTAGTATTTTTTCTTCATTGACATCCATCAAGATTAAATTGAACCATTATGTAGCTAGTAGACACTTATCATTGAGTTAAATTATTGTATGAGCCTATGATCTAGCATGAACATTGCAGTTGGTAGTACTTTGATAATTAGGTATTAAATGGTGGCTTTTCGTTAAACTGAGATTATAATAGTGCTTTTCGATTATTAACTTAAATGCAAAATAATATTTTATTTCCACGCGTACATGCCCTTAATGACAGTTTTAACGGGATGATGTCAATGATAGTTTTTGTGATAATAGATGTATTATAACACAAACATTTCGTAATTAGTTATTAAAATGATGGTTTTCTGCAAAATGGAGTATAATAATGTGATTTTTTACAATTAACCCTTTTTTGAACATGATATGATCCTTGAAGTACTGACATACGTTTTGGATGTGGTTGTAAGAAGGGTTTTTTAATGAAAACCACCCTTATAATAGGATGTTTTAACAACGACCACCCGTATAAATAATATTTTCTAATAACCACCCGCATAATTTTTTCCGTTAATTACGAACCACCTCACATACGATCTGTTAAATCGTCGTTAGAATTGAGTTAATTATCGTTGTTAATTTTATTTTATATTTTGTTATATTAAATAAAACTAAAACACACAATTCGGGAAAGTGAAACCCTAAAAAACACAATTCGAGCATTTCATCTTACTCCTCCGTCGCAGCATCCTACTCCTCCGTCGCAGCATCCTACTCCATCTACTCCGTTGCACATCCTACTTCGTCACATTATCCTACTACGTCGTAGCATCCTACTCCGTCGCATCTCCATCGAAACGGAGAAATTCGAGGTGTAGGCGTGGGTTGTTTGAAATTTGTCTCAGATAAGTCGTTTGAAGTGTTGTAAGGTATGTTTGTGAATTTAAGGATTTTGTATGATGGAAAATTTTTCAAGGGTGCGGATAATCGACTCAAGTATAGCATGGGCAAAGTTTTTTTATTCCCGGATTTAGATTGTGATTTGGTATCAAAGGTAGCCCTAGAATCCATATTCAGGGAAGATGTCAATGTGGACAATGTTAGGGAGTTTTGGATCTGTTACCTAAGAAGACAATCGATGTCGGGTTATTGAGTCCCTGTTGCTCCTTCAGAAAATGTATCTTTAGTTATGAGCTCGATAATTACTCCCGTGAGTTCCTAAGTTTTTAATATATTCAGTGTACTTCTATTGTCTTAATATTACTAAGTTTTTTCATGTCTATAATTCAGCCTCATGATGTGAGCAGTCAGACATCATGCAACACAAGCCGCAGAAAGTTAGTCCCGCGCCGCCCGAAGAATCAGGTTACCTCTTCCACTCAATATTCACAATCAAGACATGTTTGAATATTTTTTTATGGTGTGTCCTTTTTCATGTTGTAAAACCAGAACATGTTTCCTTCTTGATGAGGACTTGTGTCTGTTTTGGGATTGTGGAATGTGTATTTTCTAGAATTCAGTCTGTTTTGGAACTGTAGAATGCATATGTTCTGGACTTGTGTCTCTTTTGAAATCAGGACATGGAACAATGCTTTTTGGGATTTGTCTGTTTTGGTTGTAATTAGGTTGCAAACATGTTGTAAAATTCTTGTACCTGTAAACTTTTGTGTAATCAAATCACTATTTTATATGAAAAGTAAATTTCAATATATATTTGAAGGAACTTCATTACATACTCCAATAGTTCTTCTAATTTCAAAGGAACTTCATTACATAACTTCAGTACAGTAGTTCACTCTAGACAATCATACCAATCATTTAAGTGACACTACATTTGCAACAACAATAATCAATGAACAAACAACCATTTGAACTATCTTCTGTTTTGTCGCAACCTTATTTGACTTCACATACTCTGATTTCTCCATCTCAAGAATTTTCTTTTGTCTACCCAGTTTTTTGATAACAACAATAGCTTGTGTGCCAAAAGGTTCATCCATCCACACAAAAAAATTGCAATTCTTATCTACTAAACTGTACTTTCCACATCCCCAAAATCTTTTTCCATAATTCTTTTCTGTGCGAGCAGTCGATTCTTTAGCTAGACATCCACAATAGCATAACTTTTTCTCGAAGCTTGATGACACCAAACTTTGATTTGAACTTGACATTTCCTGCCAAATTAACAAAATGGAAAGAGAACATAATCTTGTAAACACTTTCTCATCAAAATCAAATACGTAAAGCATAAGATGGATCACACATGTCAATAAATTAAGTTCAAAGGATTTAATTGATACGTTGGTCGGAAGATGCATCCTGAGCTTTCTACAGTTTTCCATATTTCCACTCAACACTAATCAACAGCAGACATACCTTACATCACTTGAACCGACAATCAAAGACAAATGGCGAACAAGCCGGGGGCAATTATCGAACAACGATGGAGGAGTAAGCTGATGCCACGGAGTAGGATTGAAATGCTCGATTTGTGTTTTTTAGGGTTTCACATTCCCGAATTGTGTGTTTTAGTTTTATTTGATATAACAAAATATAAAATAAAATTAACAATGATAATTAACTCAATTCTAACGGCGTTTTGACAGATCTTATGTGAGGTGGTTCGTAATTAATGGAAAAAATTATGCAGGTGGATATTAGAAAATATTATTTATACGGATGGTCGTTGTTAAAACACCCTATTATAAGGGTGGTTTTTATTAAAAAACCCTTATAAGAACTTCTCAGGCCAAGGTAAGTTGAAATGAGCTTCAACTATATTTGTCACCTTACAATAACGAGAACAAAAGATCTCAAGAATATTTTCACAAACAGTTGATGTGCATTTACTAATATCTTCATACAATGTACAAAACAAAGTTGCATACCTTGTTTCAGTACTAGCCAGAAGTGTAATATTAAGTTCTGCCTTCCACAATTGAGTTGTCAAATCTGACTTAGCTGGAGAAGTTCTTGTTACATAAGAAGGCACTAATTGGAGATTAAAAAAATAATTTTCTGAATTTGACTTCAGTAACTGTCTGCTCTAAGTGGATCCCATCAGATCCTCCAATCACTCTAATACACTATCAAAATTTACCTTATTCGGATTCACTTGTGAATGATGTTCATTAATTTTGAGAAGTTGTCTGTTGATAGCCATTAGAGCCTTAATATGTTCAAGACACAAATCATCTTCAATATCTGCCGGACCTAACTCGACATGCTAGATCTTTGTCAATGCGCAGCTGGAAACTAGCACAAAATCTTATTTTGGTATTGTTTAACGTAACAGGCATTTTGTAGATCCCACATGCAACTATGATCAGATCTTGTTGCATGGACCAGACATAAGGCTTTTTGATGATCCTAGCCAGCCGAGGGCTCCATTTCCAATATGCATCCTGTTAGATTTCTTGCATTCATGAATCATCTTATTGTGAGCATGATAGGACGTATTTGTATATTCATTTATGGCGCTAAATCCGCACTTTTAATGCATTTGTATCGCTACTTTCACCTATTCTTGATGGTTTTCAATTGCAGGTGCATTAAGAAGGCTAAAGAGAAATACACGCTAAAAATACTAAAACTGTGTAGATTTATGTAGCATGACTAGTTAGACCTTTGACGCTTAAATACAGTACAGAGAGTGCATCTTTAATCTGATCACAATGTGAAAGATAATATTCAAAAGTCGACTCATAGAGCTACCACTCCTATGTTTGCACTAAAAACAGAATCGAGTTCTATGGTAGTCAAAATCGAGGTTGAACACGATACACTAATTGTTAGTGCACAGACAATACTGGCCATCCGATGCAACGTGCAACACGATAGTTTCCTTATTACCGCGCGGCCAACCCCCTGACCGCACGAAGGGTACCTGAAATTAGTATAATTTGGGCTAGCTACGTTTAATTCACTTTTTACAGGCTCAAGAAGTAATTTCGGTCAGGAAAGCTGCAACCCACCACATTAGCTTTTTCTCCACTACAAATATCACATCATTCCAAAACCCTAGCAATCATTCTTCCACTCTTAAAGGGAGGCGCAGCTCTGGCCTTTTGACGCTTTTTGCTAAGGTTCGTATCTGGATTTTCAGCAGCAAAGATGTTATTTTTCAACAGCAAAACAACATAAGTCTTTTTTACTTTCATATCATTACTACTTCAATTGAGATGACAATTGCGTTGTCTTGCTAATCTAAAAGCTACATCTATTTTGAAACCATGTGTTTAATTATTAGTTCATATTTCTTGCATTAATTCTTGTGTGTAACTATCTAATTGATTGGAGCGTATTTAGTTTGAAACATATTAGGCCAAAGATTTAACTAGAGTAGGTTGAAGAGACTTTTATCACTTAATTCAACTTAAGTGATAATGGTTGATTATGAGGAAAGTGCCAATTTTAGGGAAGGATTTAGTAGAGTTGAAGAGCACGGCCAAACGAAGAATGTATGGCAGGTCACTGAGCATAGTGCAATCCCAAATCAATACAACTCAGTATTGCGGCAGTTGACGGTCAAACCTTGTGGTTTTTGTGGTGTTACTAGTCACAAAACAGATGAGTGTCCGATAATTATGAATGCAATGGGAGGATACCAGAATTACATGGAGGGACTTAGGCTGCATCAGAATGAATAGTACAGACATGGATGGAACCATGATGGAGGCCAGACTAATCATCGTGGAAAGAACCAACAACCTTCACCATATCAACCACTGTTCTATCAACATAATAGGTATCCAAACAATACAAATGATTATCATTACCAAAGACCGTCCAACATCAAGCAGCTGCCAATAATGCGGGTTCAAGTAACTCAACGGAGGAGATGGTTTAAGAGTTAATACAGGGACAGAACAAGATGCAGAATGAGCTAGCTGAGACGCAGAAACAACTTTCACGTGTGACCACTGCTGTCATTAAGTTTAAGAAGGATAAAAGAAAGCTTCCTACGCAAATAGCTCTGAATCCAAAAAGTAATGTCAATGTTATAAGCTTGAGAGGTGAAAAGGAGTTGGAAGAAGGTTCAAAAAACCAAAACCAGGAGTCAAACTCAGCGAGCTCTGCGGACGGTAAAACATTTTCGTCCGCGGACAGTAATAAATTTCTATATTCTTAAGGGCCGGCAGAAAAATATTCTTCAGGGACCGCAATTCCCACTGAACTAAATTCCAAAATTTGATTTTTTGATACTTTTCTTCATTTCAATATGCAGATACAAGATGATACTAGGAGGAAGAAGTTGAAAAGTCAAGGAGACTCAAGAACATTCACAATTACGTATGGTATCGATAACGCTAATATTTTAAATTGTTTAATTGATCTGAGATCTACAGGTCTGTGAATCTAAGGTGCCAAGTGAATTTTATTTAATATAACTGCATAGTACAAACAAAGTTGACCCTCCAGCTTACTCTTAGGACGACCATTTCTGAAACAGACTAGAGCACTATTTGATGTGTGTAGAGCATTACTTTTATTGGAATAGAGGGACTGTCATACTGTTTAATTCGAAGGGTGATATCTTGGGACGGACAAAGAACAAACCGCCTGATCCACTTGACAAGAATGTTGTAGTCACTAACGCCCTCACCAGCGCATGAGAAAGTTTGGGTGAGATGGACGTGAATGCGAAACCACCAGATGGTAAAGGTAAAGACGAGTTATATTTCAATAATATCGTATTTAGGTATATTTCTACTCTTTTTGTTGTTTTAATTTATTTTTGGTGTGAAACAATAACTATCGTATTTTTGTAGTCACTTCAAATGCATGAATTTTCTTATTCTAAGGTGTTCGGAGCTGATTTTGGTGCACCAGTACCGAGAGCACCGTAGACGGCAAAGAATTTCCATCCGCAAACGGGAAAGATTTTTTGAAATTCTTAAGGGTTCGCAAAAATAAATTCTTAAGGGTCTGCGATAGGAGCTAGTTGGCTGAACCATTGACCAGCAAAATAAGAAATTAGGAATCAGTAGGTTTTTCCACCATCACCACCTAAGGATCATTAAGGGAGTTCACTAGTTCCTTACCACGTTTTTAGTATTTTATCAGAGTCTATTGTACCCTTCTTCATCCTTGTGTATGTTTTGCTGTGAGAACACGTCATATTTCAAGTGTGGGGGAGGGTAGTTGAGTCAATTATTGAGTTTTTATTTTTATTTTATGAGTCAAAGAGGAGAATAATCGTTGATATGTTGTGATGAAATGCTGATGGTATGAGTGATATTCTGTTCTATGAATTTCTGACATATGTGTTGCATGTAATCTAATTGTGTGTGAGATATGTGCTTGATAATATAAATGCTTTTGAGTTTTGTTATCTTGAGATCTGAAATTGATAGAAAAATGTCCTAGAGGATTTGACATTCAGTCCGGAATTTGTATAAATAGTTGCTCTATATGTTGAGTTTGTTTTTGTGACACCCCGAATGGTGAAGATTGTCTAATCTCTAGTCTTAGTAAACGGGAAAAGAGATGAGCGACCTCATCTTGACTTGCGTTTAAGGGCGATGATGAAAATTTATGTGTGGATTGTTCATTGGCAGTGCAAGTTTTGTTTTATATTGGTTATTGACAAGTATCGGGTGTTAGGTATAATACCAAGATACTTTCCACTTGAGCACGTGTGCTAACTAATGACACGAGCCAAAATAAGGCAAACCAACAAAAGAAAAAAATTAGAAAAAGGAAACAAGAAGAAAAATTAAAGAAAAACAAGAGAAATTAAAGTTCGTCGCCAGAATTTATCTAAGTTGGATGTCCGGGTGCCATATTAGACAAAACTCAACTATTAGTGCGACTATGATTGTAAATTGAGCCATTGAGGGATGAAGTTAGAAATCTTTAAAGGACTATTTACACATCATTCATTCATACATCTTGACTTAAAAGTGATGCGTGATGTTGATTACGGATTGATTATTATTGACGACGAGTCTAAACTAGTATGGATGAGATGATTAGATAGATCAGAACAAGTTGGATCAGCATGTAGTTATAGTATATCTTGAGTAATTCGAATCTGCAGTATTAACTTTTACATGTTCGATACGAACAAGGATAAGTGTGGGGAAATTTGATGGAGTGTATTTATACGATCCATCATTATCATAATTCCATCTATTTTATATTTTTATTTGTGAAATATTACCTTTTAGTACTGTTTTCCATTTCGGGCATATTCGAACTGCATGAAAGCTTTCTCATGCATATAGAGCATTTTAGGCGAATTCGATCACGAAGACAAGGAAAGGAGCGGGATTGCGCTGGATGACATCACGCTGACATCACCCACAGACGCTGAAGGATTTATTTCCGCGTACGCCGAGTAATTTGCGCCTTTAGGGTTCGCGGATCTGTTTAGCCCAACACATAGCACCTAATAAATAGGGTTTTTACCCATATTCACAAAAAGACAGCTAACAACCAATTGCTTCCTCATCGAACTTAGTTTAGATTATTCTTTTTACTACAAAGTTTTCTAGGAGTAGTTAATTTTTTAGTGCAACATTGTATGAAACTATTGAATAGCATATTTTTTCTCAAAAATCGTTGTCTTATATTACCATCTACGACAATGCTTTTTAAAATAAGCGTTGTCATAAAATCTTATATATTTTAGTGCTTATATAAGAAGCGATATAATTGGTTAAACTATTAACATCGCATTTATATTAGACGATGTTATATATTGTTTTTAACAACGGATACGCGATATTGTAAGTTTACAATTTTTACAATGTTTTATTTATTTTAAGCATTGTATAATAACAATTATTTTAAAAAATAAAAAATCAATATTTGAACGCGTATTTGGACAACATTTAAATAAACGCGATGTTATATATAGGGTTTAAGATTTTACAGCTTATGTTTAACTTGATTTACATGCACTGGAGTCAATATTTTTAACTGTTCAAGATCACAAAATTCACATGAAGAATTCAAATTTTGGATAAATAAAATAAGAAACACACGATTATATTGGAGAAATTTTAAGTGTAGAAATTCAAGGAAAGACCATAATTATCGTATATGAAGATTCCTAGAATTTGGAATGAAGATAAAATAAGAAGCATTGCCCATTCTTGCTTTGTTTTTGGGAATTAAGGTGAATTAATTTGCATTAATTTAGAAAAATATTGGTTTTTACCGCATGGAAAATTTATTTATATATATTTTTAGGTAATGGTTTTATTATAACTAGGTGATCCCAACTCGTAATTTATATAAAAGCAATTACAAATTTTCTTTGAGAAAAAAATATTTTTTAGAGTTTCTTATTTTCGTTGAGTTTGTTTTTTGTGAGATCCTTCTTTTATGTATTTTTTTGTTTCTTATCTTAATGAGAAAATAGAGTGTTGTGAAATTTATTTGTTACCCCTAATGTCCATGTTGTTTGGTGATCAAATGTGTTTATATCTAAGACTATGAATTTTTGAAAATGTTTCTCATCTATGTTGGATATTTTTAAATATATAATTATTTTTAGAGATGCTTTCTTATCTATAATCACGTCCGTTGAAAAAACAAAAGGGATGCAGTTTAGACAAGTGAAACTGGTATAAAATCTAAAGATTGAGTCCCACAAGCCGGTCTCCAAAAGTTTCTGTCACAAAATTAAGGAACCAAAGGTTTGATATGCAGGTTCTATAGGGTTTAAATCTGTGTGCTCTCTAAATGTTTACAAAACAAGGGTGCCCGCGTAAACCTAATAATATGAAATTTTCAAAACTCAAAACTCGATCTTGACGGTTTTAATAAGGGTTTTTTTGTCGAAAACCACCTGGTCAATATGACAATTTTATTTTTACATCGCACTCACTACCTGAGCCATCAGGTCTTGGGTTCGAGTCATGGGGTAGGAGTGAAATCCTGTAATCCCTTTTAAAGAAGAAAAAAATGACAATTTTAACAAAACCATCCCTTCAGTTAACCACCCATGAAATCGATTCCGATAAAATCGTGCCACCCTTTCACTATTTCCGGCAACTTCTCCGATGAGGCAGCAGTTGATTAAAACTTCAACTAAATTCGTGGTTTACACGTCAAATCTTTCATCTCTTGAAGTTTAATCATCAATTTCTCAAAGACACGTTATTAATTTGGCAAACATACAACCCCACATAGTGTTGGAAGCTTTGAGAAGAAAATGATTTTTTGAGAAATTAGTTTTTGTATCGATTATTGATATGGAAAATGAGATTGATGATTGATGAATTAATAATTGTGCTAATGATGTGAGCTTTTGGATGTCAATAGTGAATTTTTGTGTGGTCAATGAAGTCACTGTTGACTTGGACGGAAAAGCTGCCGGAAACAGTGAAAGGTGGCACAATTTAATCGGAATTGATTTCATGGGTGGTTAACTCAAAAAATTTGGAGGCTGATTTCGTTAATATTCTCATATTGAGCGGATGTTTTCGGCAAAAAAACCCTTTAATATCTCCAAATTCATATACTTGGCATTGTAGAACAATATTCCGACAAAATGATACACGTTTGTAGCCCAATACAAACGAGTTTTTTTGGATCAAAGTGGGTATACTTCATTAGAAATTTTGAACATGATTACATCAGTACATCACAAAGTAAGAAATACATTCGATGGTACAAATTCGAGGAAATCTCAAACATCTGAGTTCTTAATAAACCGTTTATCGAGCGGGCCATTGACGGCGCCTTCACCATCGACTCCCACTGGTTCGATAACCGGACATCATACGGATTTGTGCCTGAAAGTCAAGCCTTATTACACAGCACAAACATGCTGAGGAAAACCCTAAACGGCATAACAAACATCCACAAGGGATGAACATACCAGCATCTATGAAGATGAACTAACATATAAACAAAACAATCGATTATTTATATACATAACCTAGATAGATCTAGAAAGAGCGGAATCGGGCTGATCCGTCACATGCATGTGGCCGTAGGGGAAGGATATGAAAAAAAGGATGAAAATCAGCCACATGCATGTGCCGATCGGACGAAGGCGGCAGCGGTGTGGTGTGTTACCAGAGTTGAGGAGGGATCTTGAATTCAATAATCTCATTGGGGAAGAAGAAGATGGATCCATTATCCCATGTAGTATAAGGTCATCTCCTCCACCCCGGAGCGGTGGTGGAGTAATATGAAGCGGCGGGAAAAAAAGTAGAAAGAAGGTGGAGAAAAAAAGAGAGAGAACAATAACAGGTGAGAAACATACAAGTAACATGCAAAGAATGTTCAAAACTCTATTATAACCCAGGGGATCCATGTGATCCCCAATTACAAGTCAACTACTCACACATGGTGAGAAACATACAAGTAACTAGCAAAATGTAAACAATAAACATAAAACAATAAAAGTAGAGTTTAGAAATGTAGTCTAGGGGTTGTTGATGTCTTGATCTTCAATCCCAAACTTTCATCTCCAATCTCTTGATCTTTGGTCTTGGTTTTTGGATTTGAATGATTTCCCAAAGATCCTGATTTTTGAATGATTTCCCAACCATTGGAGTACTTAATGGATTCGATTTATCCATATTAAATCGTTTTATTATCTTTCGCGTGTAGTTTGATTGATGCACAAGTATACCACTTGGCATATGTTCAATCTGCAATCCGAGACAATATTTTGTTTTTTCGGTATCTTTCATTTCAAATTCTGTTTTAAGATAAGAGATTACTTCTTGGATCTCATTAATAGTCTCAATGACATTTAAATCATCAACATAGACAACGATAATAACACATCCTGATGTTGTTTTCTTGATGAAAACGCAAGGGCATGAGGGATTATTAATATATCCATCATTTATTAAATACTCGCTTAATTTGTTATACCACATGCGTCCGGATTGTTTTAATCCGTATAAGGCTCTTTCTAACTTGACAGAATATCTTTCTCTAGGTTTTGAACTGGATGCTTTAGGCGTAGTGAAACCCTCCGGGATTTTCATAAAGATATCTGTGTCAAGTGATCCGTATAGATAAGCTGTAACAACATCCATTAGGTGCATATTTAGTTTCCCATGAACCGCTAGACTTATAAGGTACCTGAAAGTAATTCCATCCTTGATAGGATAATATGTTTCGTCAAAATCGATACCAGGCCTTTGAGGAAAACCTTGTGCAACAAGTCTAGCCTTGTATCTTACAATCTCATTTTTCTCATTTCTCTTCCGTACAAATAGCCATTTGTATCCGACAGGTTTCACACCTTGAGGAGTAAGTATTATAGGCCCAAAAACATTTTGCTTATTAAGCGAGTCTAGTTCGGTTTCAACTGCCATTTTCCATTCTATCCAATCATGTCGATTCTTACATTCTGTAAGAGATAGTGGTTCGTGATCTCCATCATTTTCATTGATAATATCACATGCCAAATTATAAGAGAATGCATCATCAATGTTCTCTTTTCGGTTCCATCTTATTCCCGTATGAGCATAGTTAATAGAGATTTCTTGATTCTCTTCATCTAATATTTCTACACGAACATGTTCATCTACTTTGGCATCATCATGCTTAACTAGCTCTTTCATTTTTCGAGGATTTTTATTCTTGGAACCAGGTGGCCTTCCACGCTTTAATCGTGTTGTGATTTCATGAGTAACTTTATTTTCAGATCTTTTCAACTTGCCTTTCACAATCTTTTGTGTAAGGGTCGAGATGTAATAATGTTGGTGCAGACCAAGTAATCTCTTTTCCATCGGTTTTCTTTCTTCACCTAATGTTGGAAAATTTTCCTCATTAAAATGACAATCAGCAAAACGAGCTGTGCAAATATTGCCTGTTTGAGGTTCAAGAAATTTAACAATAGATGGACTTTCAAAACCAACATAAATCCCGAAACTTCTCTGTGGTCCCATCTTTGTTCTCTGGGGTGGTGCAATAGGCACATAGATAGCACACCCAAAAATTCTCAAATGAGAAATATTTGGTACTTGACCAAATGCTAACTGTTGTGGAGAGTATTCATGATATGCACTTGGCCTGATGCGAATCAGTTCTGCAGCATGCAATATTGCATGACCCCACACTGAAGTGGGAAGAATTGTTTTCATAATCAACGGCCTTGCAATAAGTTGCAGGCGTTTTATAAATGATTCAGCAAGGCCATTCTGTGTATGCACATGTGCAACAGAGTGTTCAACCAATTGACATACAATAATCATTGAATGCCTGATCGAGATGTGAACTCACCAGCATTATCAAGCCTAATTTTCTTGATTGTATGATCAGGAAATTGAGCACGTAGCTTGATCATTTGAGCAAGTAATTTGGCAAATGCCATATTACGGGTCGATAATAAACATACATGAGCCATTTACTAGATGCATCTATCAATACCATAAAATAACAAAATGGTCCACAAGGTGGGTTGAATTGGTCCACATATGTCACCTGTATACGCTCAAGAAATGGAGGTAATTCTGCTTTAGCCTTTTCCGATGAAGGTCTTATGATTAATTTTCCAAGAGAACAAGCTTTACATGATAATGTATTACCTTGAGGGATTCTTTGATCTTTTTGAATGTCCATGTGTATTTATGATAATCCTTCGCATCATAGATGTACCAGGATGACCCAACCGTTCATGCCATACAGTTAACATTGAAGGTTTGATAACTACTGCATTCGATTCAACTGCATATATATGCGTGTAATGCAATCCATTAGGAAGCATTGGTAGTTTTTTCTAGTACTAGTCTTTTTTCAGACTTATACTTTGTGAGTAGCATATACTTCAAATCACCTTCAGTTGTAGACTGGGCTTCAAATCCATGAGAATATATATCTCTGAAACTCAACAAGTTTCTTTTAGACTTTGGTGAAAATAGAGCATCGTTTATCATAAACATGTTCCATTTGGTAATATAAAACTTGCCTTTCCAGTTCCTTTAACAAGGTCTACTGGACCAGATATTGTATTCACAATTGTTTGTACTGGTTTTATTGTTGAGAAAAATCTTTTATTTCTCAAGATAGTGTGTGTTGTCCCAGAATCAAGTATGCAAACATCTTCAACACTCATCCTTTTGTAAGCCTCACCTTTTACGTTATCCATCTTAAAACTTTAAACAAACAAGAGATTCATAAGGTTATTGATTGATAAAACATAGTAGAAGTTTCAAATCATAAAAAAAGAAAATACATAATTGGAAAACACACAAGAAAGGATAACAAGCAAACGTCGGACCATTTTAGCTTCATTTCCATCAGGGATTACGATCTCCCTTTAGTTACCACCAGCATCTCCACCAGCTGAATCTTTGGTGAAGTGATAGTCAAATTCAGATTTTCCAAGATGAGTATACTCATTAATGGGATCTCGATCAATATAGTTGACTTCTTTTCCTTCAGTAAAAACATCTCCAATGTTATCAAAATCTTCGTGGAAGTCGGAGCTTCCGAAATGAGTAAACTCATCTGAAGGGTTGTCAACAAAATTGACTTCTTTCTCCTTCCTTTTTCTGTCTTCAGATTCTTTGTAAAGTTTTACAAAGTGTTCAGGCGTTCGACATGCTCTGAACCAATGACCTTTAAGACCACATCTATGACAAACAGAATCGTTAGCATTGGAGCCAGAACCCTTTTCTAATTTATTTAGGTTCCCTTGGTTCCATTCATTTCGGGCTCTCTTGTGGTTAGAATTGACAGTTCCCTGAGGTGGGTTATGTGGATAACCTCCTCGACCTTGTCCTTGTCTACTACCACGACCACTACCTCGGCCTCGTCCACGACCTCTACCTTGAACATAAAAATTGTTCACAGGTTCGGGCTGGTCAGTCTTTACAAAATTTACTTCTGCAAGAGCTTTAGAGCCTGTCGGGCGAGACTGATGATTTTTGATCAACAACTCATTATGCTCTTCAGCCATTAAAAGAGCAATTATTAGCTGAGAGTGTTTTTCGTATCTCGAATACGATACTGCTGTTGTAGGGTTACATTTGCTGCGTGGAAAGTTGATAGAGTCCTTTTGATGATCGTAACGATCCTTCAAACTTTCCCAAAGCTCACGTGGATCATCCACCGTGAGATGCTCATTTTCAAACTTTCATCAATGTGTTTTTCGAATGAAGATCAAAAATGTTGCCTTTTCACTCTCAAGTGAAATTTTCTCAATTTCAGATACTGCGTCGAGTACTGCATTAGGTACCACATTAGGTATTTCATCAAGATTTTTAAGTAGTTTCATTGACCTTAAATGATTTTTGCTGTCAACAGTCCACGGTATATAGTTTTTCCACTGATATCAAGTGAAGTGAACTCAAGCTTGGCAAGATTTCTTACGATGATAACTAATGGAAGAAACAACATGATTTTATCAGATCAACAAAAAATATATACATCAAAGATAGTAGCAAAAAGTAAAACTAAAGAGGTAAATACGATTGCTATACATCCAAGATTAAATTCACTGCTTGCTGGATCTTCTTTAAACACACGAACACTAAATGCAATAATCACTATTGCAATGAACACCAAAAAATATACGGCGAGATATTTTTAAAATTATAAATTTTAGGGTAAGAAAGTACACTGCGTAGAAGAGAAGATGTGAATTTTATTTATGGTTTGTAGTTACGTTTTTATAGGAAAAAAATATAGCAGTTGGGGGGATATAGCCGTTAGGTTACCGTTGGGAGGTATCATCCATCCAAAGTATAGTAATATGACGTTATACACATATAGATAATAATATAAATATGTAAAGTATACCGTCTTCTATAACTTACTCAGTTGGGGACAGAATGATCGTGCTGATGACGTGTTATAAATTCAGTATAACTTTTGTCTTTCTTAGATAGAATGCTAGCAATTCTTCGAGACTAAAAACCAAACCAAATATACTGAAATGTAGAGAGATGTAGGAAGTGAAGTTGAAGGCAAAGGGGTGAGTTTTCCCTTTGCTAAGTGCTCTTATTTATAGAAATTTTACACAACCATTGTCAACAATGTAGCACTTAGTTTCAACTTAGTGGTTCGCTGAATAGTAATTTTGACAAAGCTTGTTCAAACTAAACTTATTCAATAAACATTTGTAAATTTTTAAATTTTTTAAATTTTAAATTTTTTAAATATTTTTAAAAAAATTTTTTTATAATTTTTTAAATTTTTTAAAATGATTTTTAAAATTTTTTTAAATTTTTTAAATTTTTTTAAATTTTTTAAAATTTTTTAAATTTTTAAATTTTTAAATTTTTTTAAAAAATTTTTTAAATTTTTAAATTTTTTTAAATTTTTTAAATTTTTTAAATTTTTTAAATTTTTTAAATTTTTAAATTTTTAAATTTTTAAATTTTTTAAATTTTTTAAATTTTTAAATTTTTAAATTTTTTAAATTTTTAAATTTTTTAAATTTTTTAAATTTTTTAAATTTTTTAAATTTTTTAAATTTTTTAAATTTTTTAAATTTTTTTAAATTTTTTAAAAATTTTTTAAATTTTTTAAATTTTTTAAAATTTTTAAATTTTTTAAATTTTTTAAATTTTTTAAATTTTTAAATTTTTTAAATTTTTAAATTTTAAGGACGATTTTCAGTAAATGGATATTATAAGGGTTGGTTGCTTTAAAACACCCTATTATAAGAGTCGTTTTGGATAAAAAAACCTTACGTTTTTTTCTTGCACAAGTTCTATAAATTTCCGACCCTCAATTTCAACATCCGAATTCGTCACCTTAGAGTTATTACAAAAATACTGATTTATTTAGTTAACGACAAGGATACAACACCAAATATAAAAAAACAACTGTATTTTACATTATGTACAACTCCAGAGAACATATTTGAAAAGTTTCACGTGTAGAATTTCTCAAAAAAAAGGACATGAAAAGGACACACTCGTGCAAAAGAGAAAAAAACTGTATAAGAAACAACTTATTTAGTGACACCATTGTCCCATACCCAGTTCACCATAACAGTCCCGATTCGACATCGAAACATTAGCTGTTCCTTGAGTTAGGCAGCTTGAAAATCCTTAATAGTTGATCTGCTTGGAGTAGTGAGCATCCATGGCAAGACTGTGCCTGGCTGCACTGGGTCAATGGTTCTTCCTCTATGTTGATATCCCTGAAATCAGTGCAAGCACGTGAGTTTATTGTACAAGTTTCGCCTTGAAAGTATTTGACAAGACCCAAATGCACAAGAACTTGAAACTACTGATGTGAAATGCCTACCTATTGATGTCAACTGACTGCCTGTTGGGTTGTGATGGTTGAACTGGAGGCGGACTCGCATCGTTACTTTGACGATCAAGCTTTCCCTAGCTCGGCTAATGCTTGCTCTTTCTCCTTTATCTGATTTCATTTAGTTTGAAGCGCATATTGGTAAGTTTATACACAACATGCATATGGATGCCTTCAAAAGGTTGATGTTATTCAGATGATAGTTAGTACCTTCTTTCCCAACAAATTATTTTGATCTTGCATTGCTTTGTCCTGTTCAAATTAAATAATCTCAGTCATAATTTTGTTCCAAAGTACATAATGATGATATAAAGACAGTGCTCCTATGTACCTTCTTATGAAGCTCCGCAATAGACTGATTCATGAGCTGATTCTGTCAATAGATGGACCCATTCAGTAAGAGGAATACTTTCATTAACAAGTTGATTGCATGCACAAACACAGTAAATATATACCTTTTTAAGCCTTATATGTTTTAGAGCATTTTCAAGCTGGTGTTCCAGATTTTGTAGCTCCCTAAGACTCAAGGGATCAAGGTCCTCCCCCATAAGGTTCCTACAATATGAGCAGTAATGGTCATGCTACATAATCCTATATCAAGAAGAAAATGCATAATATGTTGCACCGATACTTCATTTTGCACACGTACACATATCGTATCCAATACACGATACCGTACGATACTCAATTTGACGTATCAATTTTAAAAAAAATCATATTTCAATGTTTAAATACTTTATTTATTCGTATCGTCGAATTTTTAACATATTGCACTTAATATAATGTTACTTTATTTTTATCATATATGAACTATTTTTAATATTTTAAAGTTATTTATATAAGTGAAATGTTCTAGGACATATATCTTTTAGTAAGATGGAAAGACATGATTCCAGTCGTTCATTTTTATCAATCTAACGGTTGATAATGATAACCGTCAATCACGAACCGCCCGTGTTTTTTGCAAGCGCCCAATTAATTACAAATCAATTTTAATCTCAACCGTCAAGATTGCGTCCTTATGTCTCACGATATTTACATGCATGTCTCTCTAGAATCCAACTCATTCATATAATTATTATAGATATAAAAATAAATGTATCATGACGTATCGTATACTAATTTTTTCAAAAATGTTGAATCCCCGGATCTTATCTCTATCCGTATACCTATCGGTATCCGATACTGGATTTATATGTAAACTGTATAGTGTGATGAATACAAACCAATATGTAATCGTGTACCCTCCCCACCTCTATTTAAAGGATTACAAAGACAAAAACAGCACATAGGCATGGGTGCCAATACTATTGACATTATAAGGTGCAGCATGGGCCAGACTTGAGTCAAGTACATGTGCGTTCCAAATAATAATAACAGTGAAGATAATAATCCCCTATGCATGACATTAGTACACGTACAAGTATGTATAAGTAGAATGTGTTACCATACCTTTGATTTCTCTGTAAGACCTCAATTCTGTTTTGAAGCTTCGCATGTTCATGGGTCCAGTTTCCCTGAGGAATGTAACTTACCCAGTCAGTAAATCTAAGAACACATTAGTTAATACATATGAAATATATCTCAAGTTCAGCTTCATTTGGCTGCATACATATGGGTTGAGATCTGTTGAAACTCGCTCATTGTCTGAGCTGGAGTATCTCTCATATCGCTCAAGTATTCGATCCATGCTATAAAGACAAGACAAGAAAGAATCAATCAGCAATCTCCAACAGTTAAGGATACAACTCTACTAAATACAGATATAACTGTGCAATCATCCAAAAAGAAACTATGCATTCATCCACTAGGCCGGGCTATAAACATACGTCACTTAGTTCCTTTCTAATATTTACAATGATAAGATATTTATAGTATGAAAAAGGGAAAAAAGAAGGAACAGTAAAAACTTGGCTTCAGTAGCTAGTGAATGCACTGTTCTTTGATTCATGATTTCTTTTGCATGTATATAACATGAAAAAACAGTTTATTATGTAAACTATTTATCATTTTTTAACATAATACGAAATTATGAATTACGAATTACTATATATATAAATTTATTTAAAATAAATAAGTTGGATTAGACTCAAAATATGATATAAACCATAAAAACTAGGAGCATGTTAAGAGGAACGTATACGGTGAGGTAAGGAGCATGAACACAACAGGTACTAATCATTCATAAAAATAATCAAAACGACGTACTTGGAGCCGTCGGAGGAGTACTGGAATAGCTTTCCTTTAGTAGAGAAGACGATAAGTGCAACATCAGCCTCACAAAGAACTGAAATCTCGTGCGCCTTTTTCAACAAACCAGACCTCCTCTTTGAGAAGGTAACCTGTCGATTGATTTTGTTCTCAATCCGCTTCAACTGAACTCGACCTCTCCCCATCTATTCAATCTTCAATCTTCTTTTTCTCGTACTCTGTCGGACGGTTACGCGTGCATGAAGCTGGATGGTGATGGAGAGGAAGCTAGAGAGATACGATGATTTTTGTGTGTATAAATTTGGAAACAAGAGCAGAATGCTTATTAAGGGAATGAGAGAGCTTTTTATGCTTCATTTCCAGATCCAAACACATGAAGTGGTTTTATCAAAACAACCTGGTTTCGTCATTTACGTTGTCGATTTCTCATTTGCTGAGTGTCAGTCTTCCCTTGTTTTGTCTCCCTGGGTCCCATCCCACTTATTATTATTTTCCTTATTCTCTCTACTTTTTCAACTTTATTTATTTCTCAGTTAAAATATAAACTGGTTATTTATTTTTACTCTGTTTCATTTATTTCAATTTTGCTAAGCACAATCGAATTCATTCTGTGAGATAGCATCGCATCCTTTGTAAACATAGCCGACTCTTTATTCATTGGAGTTTTTATTTCATTTTTACTAGTTTTGTTTTCGCGGAGTGGATTTTTTACGAGATGACTTCATTTAGATTATCTGACTTTTTTACTACTATTATATGTGAAAGGTTCTAGGAGGACATACATCTTTTAGTAAGACGGAAGAACATCATCTCAGCCGTTGATTTTTATCAAGCCAACGGTTAATATTGGTAACCGTCAATCACCAACCGTCCGTTTTTTGCAAATCCAACTCCCCAATTAATTAAAAACTAACTTTAATCTCAACCGTCAAATTAATCAAATCAACGGTCAAGACTACTTCCTTATGTCTCACAAAATTTGCATGTCTCTCTAAAACCCAACTCCTACAATTGGTGTCCTCATTTTACTGCTCAAGTTGAGTTATAAGAATAAATTTAATACTAAATTAAATATAATCAAGTCATATCGAATATTCATTAAAAATATAATTCTATTTTTAAATGAATTTATGAATTTTAAAAATATAATTATTATCAGATTGTTCTTTTTTATGGTTCAAATATTTTACTTCATGAAATAGCACATTAGACTTCAAGAACCATAGTACATAATTTCATAAACAATATATAATATGAATATTTTGATTTACAAAATAATACATAAATCATACGATATAAATATTTAGGTTTATGAAATAACATATTAAGGTTCATGGACTTTAATACATCATTTTGAATTATATTGTAGTTAAAAATATGGATTCGATATATCTAAAATCATCAATTAATATGAATAGTTATGATAATGAGATAATATATATATATATGTTATGTTAAGATGAATTTATAAAAAATAGTTATATAATACACCAACGGGAAGAAGTTCGAGGACTTGTGATGTTTTTTGTAAGACGGTAAAACATGGTCTCAACTGACGATTATTTAATAATCAACAGACGAGAGTTAATGATAAAATAATCTTTAAAATCCAACCTCCCATGCTTCTTTGCAAATTCGACCGCCTAATTAATTAAAAACATAATTTTAATCTCAACCATCAGATTAATCAAATCACTACACTAATCCTCTTGTCTTTCAAATATTTACCCGTCCTTCCTAATCCTATCCCTAACTAATACATCATGACATATTAAATCTTATGGGTTTGATCCACTACAAACCACTTTTAAAATGAAAACTTAGAATCAGTATGAACTACACGATCAAACAATTCAATAGATGTGATTAATACATTATTAATACAGTGATTCCTATTATCTATTAATATGAGGGGTATACCTGTCAATTCATTATTTATAATAAAAAATTAATGATTTATTAAAAGTGGCATTAAAATATATTTTTAAAGTGCATTAAAATTTGCATTACAATATTTTTAAAATACCATTAATTTTCTTAAACAATGTATTTTAAGTTTTTTTTAAAAAGTGCATTACAATACTTTTAAAAAAAGTGCATTATAAATTTTGCATATTAAATTTTTTATTACAGTTTTAAAAATAGTGATGCATTTTTGAAATTTCTAGTGATGGATGATTTTTTATTAAAATTTTAAAAAAGAGCATTACAAGTTTGCATATTATAATTTTTCAAAATTTTGATGCATTTTTTAAATTTCTAGTTATTACAGATTTTTGATGCACTTTTAAAGTATCTAGTGATGAACTTTCTATATCCACTAATTTAAAAATAAATTTTATGAACTAAGTTTTAATGCACTTTAAAATAATCCATTTATGAATTATATTGATTTGAAATGAAAAATGTCCTGTAATATTACTAAAATGATTAATATTTAATTAATGAGATAATAAATCCAATTTAAAAAATGTGTTTCAAAAATTGTCAATCTGAGACTTTTTGCAATTTAGTGCACATTACTCATATGAGCATTCTTTTGAACCAGTGAAGCTTAACATTGTTATAAATTATTGATTAATACTTGATTATATTATTATTATAAATTGTACTTGAATATTAGTAGAAAATTTCATAAAGAGACCAAATCTCAGGAAAATATTTCTAAATTGTAAAAATTAAAACTGAGAAACCAATATTTTAAATAAAATCTTTTATAAAATTATAAGAAAACCATTGAATAATTAATTAATTAAAATAAAACTATTTTGAAATTGTAAAAATGTATATGGATAAATAATCCATAATTAACTCTTAAAATTAAATTAATTCTTAAACTAAATTAATCCCTTAACAAAATTAACCCAAATATAATTATACAGTTAAATAATATTAATTATTCTATTTAAAATAAATTAACGCTTAAACTAAATTTACATTTAAATTAAATTAATACCTAAAGTAAAATAACCTTAAGCTAAACAAACCCTTAATCCTTGAAATTCTATGAAACCTTGAACTAAATTAATCCTTAAGCTAAACAAACCCAGAGCTTAACTATATAGTCAAATAAACCTAATTAATTATTTAATTAACTCTTGAAATTAAACTAACCCTTTCAAAATCCCAAAACCACTAACACTAACCTCAGTCATATAGTTATACAAACATAATTAATTTATTCAATTAACCCTTAAAATTAATTTAGTTTATTAAACTAAAATAATTAATTTGAATTATTCAACTATATAATTAGGATTATTTAACTGTATAGTAATGGTTTGGGTTAATTTTATTTAAGGGTTAATTTAATTTAGTTAAGGGTTAATTTATTTTAGTTAAGGGTTAATTTAATTTTAAAGATCGATTGAATAATTAAAGGATGGGAAAGGTTCAAATGAGAACCTATTTTAAAATGAAAACTTAGAACTAATGTGAGCCTTAAGATGTAGGAATTAAATGGTTTGGATTGATGACCCCATTAATCAAATATTAATTGTTTTTAGTGATGAAAGGGCACAATTGTCATTTCAGATCAATATAATTAATAAATGGATTATTTTAAATTGCATAAAAAAATTTAGTTTATATAATTTATTTTAAAATTTTAAATTAGTGGATATAAAAAGTGCATCACTAAATACTTTAAAAGTGCATCAATTTTTTTATAAAAAGTGCATTACTAGAAATATCAAAAATGCATCAAAATTTAAAAAATTGTAATAATTTTTTAAATATGCAGACATTGTAATGCACTTTTTAAAAAATATTTTAATGCACTTTTTTTAAAATATTGTAATGCACTTGTTTAAATATTGTAATGCACTTTAAAAAAATATTTTAATGCACTTTTACAAAAATATTGTAATGCACTTTTTTATAAAATATATTAATACACTTTCAAAAAATCATTAATTATCAATTATAAAAATTGAACTGACAAGTGTGCCCATCATATTGATTGATGATAGTAATTACCATATTAATAATATCATTAATCACATCCATTGAATTGTTTGATCGTGTGGTTTATATTGGTTCTAAGTTTTTATTTTAAATGTGGTTTGTACCGGAATTCATCTATATACTTATGTATTGGGTTAGTTTTGTTTAGGGATTAATTTAGTTTAAGGGTTAATTTAATTTTAAGGGTTAATTAGGAATTATTTACCCATATAACTATGAATTAATGAATGATCAACTGAGTTAACAGTTAAACTCAACGGAATAGATAACAGAATAATGACAGAGTGGCTACATTAAATCAGTGTTTTTAAAACCAAACCCCCAACCGGTTCGACTCTGAACCAGTAGGTAAACCTATTCGGATTGGTTGTAAACTCGATTCTGCAGTTGAATCGGGCAAACTCGGTCATGAACCGGTCGGGTTTTATAAAACCAATGGTTGAACCGAGTTAGTTAATTATTTATAAAATTAACCAACTCACCTATATACTAAATTAGTTTTAAACTTATTTAAATATATTTATAATTTACATATATTAATATAAAATTTATAAATTTTATAAATTTTATAAATTTTATAAATTTTATAAATTTTATAAATTTTATTAATTTTATTAATTTTATTAATTTTATTAATTTTATTAATTTTATTAATTTTATTAATTTTATTAATTTTATTAATTTTATTAATTTTATAAATTTTATAAATTTTATTAATTTTATTAATTTTATAAATTTTATTAATTTTATAAAGTTTATAAATTTTATAAATTTTATAAATTTTATTGACATAAATTAGTTTCAAACTTTATTTCAATATATTTATAATTTAAATATGCATCGACCCACGGTTCAACCCGGTTGAACCTTTAATCCATTGACCCACTACCTTCACCGGGTTGGTAAACGGGTCGGTTTTTAAAACAGTGCATTAAATAAAATTTGAATTGAAGGGTTGTTTTTTAAAAGTTAGGGGTGGTTTTGTTCAAATTGACCTATTGGATAGGTAATTTTCGACGAAAACCCCATTTTTTAATTTTATGTTGATAGATGGCTGAAAACAAAAAATTTCATACTTTCATCAATTTTTCTTTTTATAATTGTTCTTCAATTTTTCTTTCTAATCCTTTGTAATTTTTAGTTTGTAGTAATATTTGTTGTGTATTCTCGCTTCTTTTTCTGGATTTTTTGAAATTTCTACTTTATTCAAATTATTAACCATTAATATAATTAATATATTGATATCATTGAACTTGTGTGTTTTCGTAATTTCATTTTATTGGGTTAATTTTCAATGGTTTTTGCTAATAACTGAATGCTTATGTTATACTGGTGGATTTTACTAATAGCCCTAAATTTAATATATAATAGAGATTACGAAATTCAAGGGTATTTTGGCCAAAGTATGTGGTTTTCTTAGTAATTTTCAATTGAACCCTCAGACTTCACATTAAATTGATTAACTGATAAAAGTTATATTATATTACATAGCAAATTATCGGAAACCACCCATAAATATGGTTTTTTCCAGAAACCATCCATAAATATGGGTTTTTTCTAGAAACCACCCTTATATTTGGAAATTATAGAGTCACACCCATATGTTTTATAAAATTTGTCAGAAACCACCCATATGTTTAAATATAATTGAAATATTAATAAAAACTTATAAAACTTAAAAAACATAATTAATTAACAAAAATCATTTAATTTTTTTTAAATGTATTCATATGATATGTATACAAATGTGAAATTAAATTTATACAAAATATGGTGTATTGAAAATTACAAAAATTTACCGGCAACCATTATTGCTCCATTAAAGTTTTAAAAAATCTTAATGTCTTAAAATGAGTGTTTAAACTTTACTTTATATGCAATAAAATTGGTGTTTTTATGCTTTATATGTAAAAATGTATCAAAATTTATATTTGTATGCGCTATGTGGCGTATGTAGTAAGTGTAACCGTATAACACACTATTATTTATTCAATATAATTATAACTACACATGCAAATTAAAATTCTTCTATTCAAAGTTATAATTTTGATATAAATGAGAAAACTAAATTTATACAAAAATATGGTGTCTTAAAAATTACAAATGTGATACCGTGTAACACATAATTAATAGTGGCACCATAAAAATAAAAAAAACTTCAAAATTTTATAAATTTGTAAGACATCGTATTTTTGTATAGATTTAGTTTTCACATTTAATATATACAATATGAAAAAAGTATTGTACCTCATTTCAAATTTATTTCTATTTTTATTTAGTAGTATCCTTATTTTTCAAAGTTTTTTATGATTTTTTTTAATTATATATGTATTTTTTAGCGTTTTTAAAAGTTTCTTTTTATGATTTTCGACAAAATACCCTTTGGTTAATTAATTAAACTAGTTATTTGTGCACATCATATTATTTGTGCACATCATATTATGAACACTTCAAAAAACAATAAATATACGATATATATTTAATATAAATAAAACCAAGGTAAAAATGGAAATCAAATGTGGTTTCAAGAGAGATAACCGTTAATATATACCTTAAAGATACAGATAATTACCAAAATGCTCAAACTGAGTTAATCAGAGTGTTTATGCACATATAATATGTGCGTGTAAATTTTTAATGACTCAACTGTGTAACAAATTAATGAAGCATGCTCACCGCATCTATACACCTGATTAAGAGGCGATCAAAGTAGACTTGAACCTGCATAGTAAAAAAAGCATTAGTATAACATATGGCGATGCATATGCCCAGCGAGAAACAATTAGAAAGCAAAGAACAGTTTTGCTAATCAACAATTCTAAATACAAAAGCTTATATTCAAAGTTTAGACATCATACGTTTAGTTCAAAGTGTGAGTCGCAGTCCTTGTATGGTCCCTGTGCGGTATCCGTCCTGATGCTTGGAAGGGGAAAGCCAACAACTGCAGCTGCAATATAAAATACGGTAACAAACACGACTACATAATAATCTGTGAAATATCAACTACACAGCACACAAAACTGAAATCAGGGATCAAAATGCAGGTATTTATCCTTTCAAAGGTCATCTGCAAGCTCATGAACAACAAAGGCTCGCCCAACTACGGCATTTGTCCCGATGAGTGGTATCTGCAAAAACCAAACTATGATTAATCTACCACAACTACGCAAACAAACAATAACATGCATATAGTGAATACTATTTTGTATAATAGTGAGACTGTGATAGTTACCTGGTTGTCTACTATTGTCACCTCTGCCACACCTGAATGATGAGAATGATTCATTAATATCAGATAGCAAACCCTCTAAAATACTGGAAATATCAGGACGGACACCGAATTATCTCATAAAACAAAAATACTGGAAACATTAACATACAACCCAGACAATTTGTAAGCCAAAAAGAACTGATTCAGTGTACCTAAATCAAACACATACAATTTGATATTGCTCTTCTTCTCAATTCATTCATCAATGGTGTGTCTGCTGTGGAGATGAAATTAAACTTCAATTCAGATTCCAAACCTGCAAAAAACAAACTTAAAAACATAGTATGTCGTCGAACTAATTCAAATTCAACCTCAAAGATAACTTGTGGGATTGAATGGTTACGGCGTCGACGGCGATTGCTACAACACTTGAAATACAACTGCGCCATGGTTGATGGGTGCAGTTACCGGATGAGAGTGGTCCGGGTTATTTTTTGTGCGGTTACTTTAAGTCGGTTCGTTTGGCGAAGGAAACTGTAGGTTTAGGAGTGCAGTTGGTAGGGATTGAAATAGAAAAAGATGCGTGAATGATGGCTGGGTTATCTTCACGTTTCAGTCCCTAAATTCTCGGTCTAGTGCCTAAAATCCCGGTAACTGTTAAACACAACTCTGGATTCTTAATAGGAAAGATATGTATTTTTTAATGGTTTTAAATTTTTTAGCATCAAATATTTTTTAATGATTTTTTTAATTAATTATGTATTTTTTCGTATTTTTTCAAGTTTTTTTATCATTTTTTTAATATTTAAATTAAATTTAAACATATGGGTGGTTTCTGACAAATTTTATAAACATATGGGTGTGATTTTATAATTTCCAAAAATATGGGTGGTTTCTGGAAACAGAGGGACATCATCTCGTCAGTTAATTTATATTAATCTAACGGTTGATAATAATAATCATCACTCTCAACCACCAGTGCATTTTGCAAATTAACCGTCCCAATCTAAATAAAAACCAACTTTTATTTCAATCACTAGATCAAATCATATCGGCGGTTGAGATAATGTCCCTCCGTTTCACAAAAACAAAAAGTCTCACTAAAATTTAACTATATTATATATGGAAAGGGTTCTAGGAGGACACATATATTTTAGTAGAACGGAAAGACTTGATCTCATCCGTTGATTTTTACTAATCCAACGGTTGATATTAATAACCGTCAATCACCAACCGCCTGTGTTTTTTGCAAAATAACTGCCCAATTTAATTACAAATTAACTTTAATCTCAACCGTTGATTTGACGACTAAGATTACGTCCTTCGCTCTTACATAAAACTATTGTCTCACTAGAACTTAACCCTATTAAATATTATATATTTTTATTATTAATTAAAATGCACATCATAAACATTATATATACAATTTTATTTTGTCCTCTGTAATCAATTTTTGTAATGGTTACTTATTTTCAATTTCGGCTGCACATGATCCCGTGATGGCATTAAAAACACTCATTGATCAAAATATAATTTTACTTATTATTCTCCTGAATGTTTGTTTATTTTTCTATTTGTGCAATTGCTTATTTTTATTATTTTTCAATCATTCGGAGCCATATGTTTCACTTTCCAATTAAATATTTCTATGTAAATGATTCACAACCACACAGTATCTTATTTTTATTTCTTAAAATTTTGATATTTATCTTAGTGACAAATAAATGGGGGCGGATGGACTTTAAATTATTTGATAGAATAAGTATCATAAAATTTACAACAGTATCATTTCATTAAGGGTTTTTGTCGAAAATCAAACTCTCAGTAGCTTAATTTTAAGAAAGCAACCCATTCAATTATTTTTGATGTGACCATTCATCAATTCAAATCATTAAATTGTGACACATCATCACCATTTCCGGCAATATGTGCAAGAAAACTAGTCTTTTATTTGGTTGATTGTGATGTAAATTGAATTTCTACAATAACAAACTAATCTGATATGAACATTAAACTAAAATAGAATCAATTAATGATTGATAAAGACTAATATTGGAAAAAGTTTCAAATTTATTGATTTTATAAAAATGATGAGTACAAACCAATCATTTCTTAAGATATATTTAGATTTAGTAATTTCTTTGAGTTTTGGTAACGTATTTTGATCGTTTAAATTGATCCAATAGAATTGTAAATGATTTTCATATTGTGGTTGAATTTGGTAGTCGTTTACTTTTATTTTTATTTTGAAGGGGAAACTTTAATCGGTGAGTTAACCATGGTTGTGCGCAATAGCAGCGCAAACCACGCCAACCAAATGCGTCCGCACCATCACAATGTGATATTTTCGACCAAATTAAAGAATTTCGCCTTTAAAGTGTTTAGCAGAGATTCAAACTCATGACCTTGCCTAGTCTTCGTTTATTGATCATTTATGGTTCAAAAAAGAAGTACATTTGGTTGAACTATAACATACTTTTGATGAACCACATGAAAAATTTCTATTTAACAAGGTTTTCCTTTTGCTTGTCTGAATTGAAATGTTGATGATCCTTTAAACATAATATCAACATGCAACAAATGAAAGTTCGCATTTAATTTATTTCCACGCATTAGAAAAATGTTTCAAAAACGAGGTCTTGCTTTTGTTTTTGTTAGAATTGCAATGTTGATGATCACATAAACGTAATATCACTGTTCTGCAATTGATAGTTTACGTTTATACATAGGTCACTAATTCATGAAACATGACATTTTATGCGAGTTTAAATCAAAAAATAAAATAAAATAAAATTTACATGTAATACGAATTAGGCTGCACACAGATTTATTTCTTTGATTTGATTTGTTAAATAAAAACACACACTTGATTTTGAATTTTAGATAAGAGATTTTGAATTTTAATTATTTTAAGGGTTAATTGCAGAAAACCACTATTATGATACACTGTTTTGCAGAAAACCATCATTGTAACAACTAATTACGAAATGCATATATTATAATAGATCCGTTATCAAAAAACCAGCCATTGTCACTGTTCCGTTAAAATTACCTTTAAAAGCGCATTCATGTGATTATTAAATATTATTTTAATAATTAAGTTAATTACAGAAAACCACCATTATAATTTCAGTTTTGCAAAAAAACTACCATTACAATCTCAATTTTGCAAAAACCACTTTTATGATAACAAATTGTGAAATGACTATCAACTGCTCTGTTCGTGCTAGATAGGAGGCTCCAATGGTAATAACTCTTTGATAAATGTCTAATAGCTACATGATTCTTCAATTTATCTCATGGATGTCAATGAAGAAATAATACTAAAAAGTAAGTTATTTCTCGTCTTATCCTTATAAACTATGGTTTATTATGACTCTACTTTTAAACTTAATTGTTTTACTATATTGACATTTATAAGGTCAAAGCTATGCTAAAGATAGAAACTTCAACCACATCCGTGACCACAAATATGTTTCTGTAAGATTTCATGTCTAGTGTGGGTCATATATTAAATAACATTAATTTTTTACGGAAGAGGTATTCCGTTGCTCATCAAATATAGTCATAATCGTAGTCTCACCAACATTCTCTATTGTTACTTATATATTCAGATGATGACTTTTTATAAAAAATTATTATAATATAGTTATTTTGTAATTATTTATTTAAATGATAATTTTCTGTAAAATTGAATATTATAATAGTGGTTTTCTGTAATTGTCAATATTAAATTACTTACCCAGCGTTGTATGGCGTGTTTTCAATTCTAACAGAGTTAAGACAATGGTGGTTTTTTTTATAACGGAGCAATTATACTAGACTTTTTACAATGGTCGTTTTTTGCAAAACCGTGTATTATAATAATGATTTTCTACAATTGTCCCTTATTATAAAAGTGTGTTACACGTTTTTGTTTTGAAATTTGACTCTTCTAATGCGGAGCAGTTATTGGGCCACGAATCTTAGGCTCCCAGAACAAGTCGTAGAGCCCACATATCCAACGAAACGTGGTTGGGAATAACTAAGGTTGCCGTTGGTTGAGTGCCACGTGTAATCAGCCAGTCGAGTGTTCCTTGGCTGCTTACTTTGGTGTTGAAATTGGTAATCAGTTTCAACCACTAAATTTGAAAGGATATTAGTATGACAAGGCTGAGTTGATTTCTAAAGACATGTGTGAGAACGTTAATTGTTATTTGTTGATTTTAATTGATGTAATGACTGAAACTAAATTGATTTCGAATTAAATTAGATAGTTAAATTAGCAAAATACAAGGCAGTTTTGATGAATAGTTATTAAAATAAAATGTTGAGTGAATAAATATCAAAGATGCAATGATGTCCTACGTTCCTACAGATAAATACTTATGTCCTTCGAACCCATTTTATGATTAAAATCTAGGACCCTGAAATTAAAAGTAACAAGTTTTTCTTATGATGTTGTTTATCATATAAGATCCGTTACAACGTTATTTTTGTTGTAATCTTCAAGATGCATTTAGCCATTTAGGGATGTCAATGTTGTACAAGATGATAGCAAACTTATGAGATTAGTCTGCTCCTGCACTACCAGCTACAAATGTTCTAACAGCAAACATAATATTCAAATGCACTGACTGCATGCATGCACACTTAAATATGATTCAAATAGTTACAATACAAACATCAATGTCAAATGAGTTCCACACAGCCTAGCTTATCTCATAATTTCAAAAACTTATTTAAAATAACAACACGCAGAGACCAAGTTCATTATATCAAAAGATGAGACAAGACAAACATCTGCATGACATTTCAACCAAAACAAGCCTGAGTTTTGGATCACAATATTACCATTGTTTAGAGGAACCACCCTGGAATGAAGCCGGTGATCGCCTCGGTCTGGTTTCCTTCAGCTACTCCATTTTCCCCAACATGTGGTCATATCTTTATCAACATAAAACAAAAGAGTTCATTAAATAGGTTGCACAATCTCATTTTCTCTCTGTCTCAGATATGATGATAACAAGCATCACATATACGTACCCGAGCTGCATTGTGGGATTGATCCCAATAGCTGATTATAAGCCTCAGAATGAGTTGCAAGGCGAAGGTAAGGGATGTTATGACCACCTTCCCATGGCTGAGGGAAAGGAATTCTTTCCACATTGTCTGCTTCCAACTATCACCAACAATCAAACACTGTAAATTAACTTATCCTTACGAAATCCATAAGAAGAATACATATCGATCATATATTGAAGAGAAGAATATCAAGTAGGCATTCCTGTACATACCTTTTTCTTCAGGGCTTTGTTGGTTTCAAGCAGGGATTGCTCCTGCATTATAACAGTCAAAAACATGCTTAATGGATACAGGTTTTGTGATTCAAAAGAGATGAGTTGTACAAAATTAATGAATATGTACCTTCAGCTGTAAATCTCCAAGCTGATCAAGCATGTATTGAGTCTGAAATGAAAAACATGGAAATAAGAAATTCATATGCATACAGCATGCTTATAAAACTCGGTACCAAAAACGTCTCACAACCGGGACTAGATGTCAGTATGGGAAGGACTTAATTTGATCGATTATGCATAAAACTTCTAGTAAAAAATAAGGCAAATATTTTTATGGGTGGCCAAGCTTAAGAATGTGCTGTTGCTTACCTTGGTGGATCTAATTTGCTTCAGAGATATCTCCAACTGATGTTCAAGCTGCTCAAGCTCTTTTGTGTTCAGAGGTGCCAAATCCTCCCCCAAAAGGTTTCTATCAGTAAATAATTGTTGTAAATAAACGTAATATGTGGAACACAAGTACTTAATTTAAACTTCAACCATTAGACTCATATACATGGTGGCAATGACCAACTAAAACAAATCAGTGTGTATTATAAATATATATTTTGTTACCTTTGGGTTCTCTGCAGTGCTTCAACTCTTCCCTTCAGCTTATGATATTCATGCTGATAATTATTATTCTGCCAGAGAAATTAAGACACATTATTACTATGTTACTATGATTATTATTCTTTTAACAAATCGAAACTTACCTGCAGGGAATCACAAGGAGGACGAGCAGCTTCAAGTGCACTGTAACTGGATTGCTGATACCTTTCAATGGTTTTTATCATGCTAGCAAAAATAGGGCATATAGTTAAACCAATTACATAACCATTTACACCAATCTTATCCACATGGAACAATTTACTTTACCATCCTTAAATAATATATGCATGATTTGATCTTAGCCCTTCAAAAAATTGATTTCATCTTATGCATGCCATTGGTATAGTGATCACTAGCAGGCCAGATGTTGTAAGGCTTGAGGAGTGAGGCATGAAGGTGTAACAGCAAAACACACGGTGCGTGATGTTATTTCTACTAAATGGATATGTGAGGGGTCATATGGTAAAGAAATAGAATCTTCAAACTGTGTAACTAAATGGAACAGACACATATATGATTTATGAGTGTAAAAGAACACTGTTTGATCAACTTGGTATTGAGTTGAAGCTAAGCTAATACACAAAGGTCCATAAGCTTAAACCCATATAGTAAAAATGATGGCTTTAAGTAAATGTGGCTACCAGCCTTGGAAGTTGTTTGAGGATGAATAAGACAACATATACTGTGTTGGAGGCTTGGAGCACAAAGAGCAGAAAAAAAGATGCTACTTGCATCAGTCTCTCAGTACTGCAACCACATCACATCTCTAGCTGGACTCAAAATCTCAACAGTTTACCAATCTTTTTATCATTGATTAAAAGTACTTTGAGAAAACAAGAACCAGCAGATTGAAGAAGAAGAGGTCTAATCATGTAAGCAACAGTTTTTTATCCACAAGTACAAAGATTCACCCTTTAACCCTAGCAGGCAGCAGTGTATTAACCTTAAAAAGAATCTTGTAAACAAGCAATTCAGATCCAACCCAACTTTATCAAGAATGAAAAGAAAGAGATGAAGCCAACAAAACAACAACTTGAAGATAAGAAGCTGAACTCACATAACTGGATGGGATGTAGATCTGAATGAAATATGCATATCAGATCTATACTTTAGGGTTTAGAATCTCAAAGGGAAAATTAAAACAACATCAATCCCTAATTGAACAATATAACTATTAAACAGCTAGCTAGATGGCCTCCATACAATACTGAAGTTGAACTATGTTTCCCATCAAGAACCCAGATCAGAACTGAAACCCAACAACCAATAGTGACAAACAACACAAAGATGAGTGGAAAACAGTTTTGGTCTATTTTAGAGAGATAAATAGATAGATATATACAATTTGAGGTGATGAAGTTAAAAAAATAGGAGTTATGATCAAGAGGAGGAAGAAGAAGGAGATAGATGTACCTAGGGCTGCTGCAGAACTCATAGAGTTTGCCACGGTTGGAGAAGATGATGAGAGCAACCTCAGCATCACAAAGAACAGAGAGTTCATAAGCTTTCTTCAATAGCCCATTTCTCCTCTTTGCGAAGGTAACCTGTCTGTTAACTTTGTTCTCTATCCTCTTCAACTCAACTCTACCTCTCCCCATAACTCTCTCTATGTGAATGAGATATCTTTACTTGTTTTGGTTAACACATACAAACACTTTCTTCACACCACCCTCTTTCTCTTTCTATGTCTTTCTTAAGCTCTACCACATTTATTTATAAATATTAAATACTACTTATTTTAAAAATCTTATCTCTATTATATTTAAAATGCAAATGTGAATTCACAATTTTATTCCATAAATACCCTTCGCGGTTATTACCATTTACATCCTAATTAATGTCCACAAATAAAAGATAAACGCATAGTAAAACGGCAGTAAACATTGATACTCTCTCAGTTTCCATATGCTTGAAGTAAAAATTTCATTGTACTAAGTTAGAAAATTATTATAAAAAGTAAAATATGCTTTTAATTAAGGGAAAAGGTTCAAGAAGCACAAAATATGCTTTTAAGACGAAAAGACATCATCTTTTGATTTCTATCAATCAAATGGTTAATATTGATAACCGCTACTCTCTCCAACCATCTCGTATTTTTTGCTAATTCAAATTTATTATTTTAAAAATCAAAATTAATCTCAACCGCTAGATTAATCTAATCCAACGATTGAGCGTAAGTCACACTGTCTCACTAAAGTTGTTTCCCTTGAACTTTGTCTTGCGTTTAAGAATGACTAAACATCTTGAGCAAAAATAAAGTAGACAAACATTAAAAGAAAAATATGCAAATTTCGCAAATAATATGAATATGGTGGCTGGAGTAAATCTTTACTGTAAAAGTATTCCAGAACCACAAACCCATGAAACAAGCCAGTTGCATTTGCATTGGGTGTGACATTGAAGTATCTGTTGGACGTATAAGGTATCCTTAAAAAGGCGGACATTTAAGGTTTACTAATGTGTCGTCAGCTTCACATCAAGTTACACTAGCTAAGCTAGCTACTATCATTAGTTACTGCAACAAAACAATGCAAGTCTCCCTTGCATCTTCTTTCATATATTATGTATATGTTTGTCTTCCTCTTCCTTGTTTCTTACATTAAATCAAGTTCCATTAACTACATGGAAATATATTCTATAACAGGTGAATGATACTACAAAAATTCTTAAATGAATATCTTGAGATAAACTGAACGAGGAAACCCTAAAACATTGAAACCCAACTGTTTGATTAGACCATAATTAAGTAAGCTGGGAACTGATTATAATTAATATGAGAAAAGCAAACACTACAGAGTAAATCTAAATCGTCACAGTGATAAGTCGCAGATATTTTATACAACGTGTCAGACCATTAATGGCTAAGAGGCGACAAAAGATGCTAATGCTATGTACCACCACCACCTTTTATTTTGATTAATTCTTTCGTCCTTCAACTATTTGATTATGATAAGTCAGCCAATATGAACCGTATTTAGTTTATGCAACTTCCGATCAGAAACTTGTAAATGTATTATTTGATTTCATGCATGGTGATGTTATTAGTTAGGCTACAGTTATGCAGTTTTTTAAAAATTTGTGCGAATACAACTTAATTGAAGATTGAAAGAGTTCGAAAGAAACTTACACGTTTTTGAGAGATGGTGTCACATAATTTCAATTATAGATTTTCGTAAATCATCGATGGACATTAATTTCCGTCAATCTAGCCATCCAGTGATCTTTCCAAGTTCAGTAAAATTATTTTTATGCTCTCCTACTAGATTGCGAAACTCGTAACATCGACAGTTGAAATTAAATCCTCTAACATCTCAACTTTGATGTCAATCTAGATTAAAATTGATGAAATCAAGACGAAGAACCGTTTGGGAGTTTTCATAAATTAACTTTTGGTAAGCAATTTTGGGAAATTACTGTGTCACGATCATTAGAGTATGAAAAACAACTATACATGTTAGTTCACGAGGGGGAAAGTTTAAGAAAACCATCAAATTTCTGTTGTAAAGTGCAAATAGATCTAGACGATTCATTTAATTAAATCCGACGGTTACAATATAATCTGATTAATTAATATATTAAATCACAAAAAGGCAATAGTGGAAACATACATTAGAATATATTTACAAATATATTATTTAAATTCAATCCCTTATTTTTAGGTAACCGACATTGAATTTTTGATAGGAAATCGATTCCTTAAGTTTAGGCAACCGATTATAGGTTATGATTAAAATATATCATATTTATAATTGATTATTTTAGATTATCAGATTGTTTTGTTAAAACTTTCAAATTAAGTTTAACTTTAAAAAAGCTTAAATCACATTATAATATAATAGACGGTCCTATAGTATATTCATATTTTCACATTAATTAGTTTTTTGATTCAACAAATGATTTTGTATGGTTCATGAATCATGCATACTCAATTCGTGAACCAAAACATAATACATGATTAAAAATTTATTTAAAATATGTATCATTAACAATAAATTTGAACAAAAACGCATTATGGTATTCGTTAGAGTTTATTTATATCTCTCACACTGATTAATTTACTTGGTTCAGCATTTGATATCACATGATTCATGAACCATATTACATTAATTCAAGAATCATGACCCATTTTGTCTTGAATCAGTTGTAATTCATAAAGTTATAGACTACATAATTCACAACGAATACGAAATAATAGGTTCGACGGTTGATTTTCTTTTTGGCTCATCATGTTCAACTAATCTCTTTGTTTTTGCTCTATTTATTTTCTCGTGGTAGGAATAGTACAACCTCCGGTTCATCAATTTGATTCTAGCGTTCTGAATCATAATATGAACTAAATAGAGATAATATACTATAAAAAGATGACAAAATCAATACGGTCCATTATTTGATACCTTATGATTCATGAATCATGTGGTGTCAAATAACGAACCAATCATTTTATCAATATGGTTCATCATTTGACACCTTATGATTCATGAATCATAAAAGCAATTTTTATAAAACGTTAACTTAATAGTTTATTTTGTATAGCAAAACATGTCATAAGAAGCAAAAATAATAAATAATAAATGACCTTCAAAACAAAAACTTACCGTGATGTGTTTTGAATCGATCATGTACCATGATTTAATGGACGTCTAATCATATTATGTTAATTTTATTAGAACAAACTCTAATTAACCCGAAAATTGTATACAACAATCGTATACAACAATTAATCCTCATATGCGAGAAGGTTGACAAATTATTTATTTTAAGGCTAGATCTTACCTTTTGTTTGAGTCGTCGGAGTTCGTTGATTTGAAACTAGAATCACCTTTGGAGTCGGCAATATCGAAGAAATTGAACAATGTCAAACGATTTGAATTTTGAGATAATATCAAATTTGAAAAATCAATCAATTCACCGTGCCTGATTTTATGGAAACCGAATTAATTTGTGTGTAATATTATGACTAATTTACCCTCATTGATTTGTTTTTAATATATTTAATTATTGATTAATTTATATATTTATAAATTGATTTGCAATCTAAACCGTCTAACTATTTTAATTGAACGGCTTAGATTACTTTTTATTTTATATCTTAAGGTTACTTTTCATCTGATCTCTTCTCTTTTTGTGAGACCATAAGACATGTTTTAGTATTGATTTATGTCAATCTAATAGATGATATTTAATGTAAAAAAATTTGCAAATCCAAACTGTCTCAATTTTTTTGAAATTCAACTGCCAAATTTAATAAAAATAACTTTAATCTCAACAAGCATATTGATCAAGTAAACTATTCTAAATTTATTTTTTGATTTTACAGTAAATCAACGTCACACGTGATTCTAACTCACTCCAATATATATAACGTCTGAATCTTAAATGGTGAAATCAGTAGAAAGACAAGCAAATGGAAGGGACTATTCGAGCATAATTACGATCAAGGGCCATATGACTTAAATTGATAATAGTTGGGGGACTAGTTAATAAATAGAGTAACCTTTCGCCGTAATTCAGTCAGATGACTTTTACGGCGTCTTCCTGTGGACTGATTAAACCCTGACGGTAACACGTGTCAAAAGTTAACTTGTTAAACGTTGTGTTCATTCGTGCAGATTGAGACACGTGTTTATAGAGCTGGATTGGATCCCATAGTTTACACTACAAGTGGGCGTCGTTGTTGGGAAATGGCATCTAAAAACCCATCAACTAATTTGAACAAAACTTGAACTTGTCATTTCTTGCGACCCAAATTTATTCTAACCGGCCCACTTCAATATTCAATAAGCAAACTTTGATAGTCAACGGAAGGGATAAGTTCTAGAGACGGTAAAAATTTGTGGAATGATTAAATCTCAATTGATTATATTAATTTGACAGTTGAGATTAAAATTAATTTTTATATGACGGTTGGATTTGTAAAATACATGAGTGATTGAAGTTTACGATTTTTTTTGAATTTAAATCTCATTTGTTAGATTATTAAAAATCGACGATCGAAATCGTGTCTCACAGTCTTATAAATATATGTTTGTCCTTACCAAAATGAGATACGATCTCATCAATTAAATATTTAATAAACTATTGATATTAATCATTATGAACTAAATTTAAGTTAACAGAGTAATAGAAATTGATTAAGTTTCAGCTAAATAAAGAACTACTGTAATTGAAAATCAAGGAAATTGACATACCTAGCTAATTTAATTGTCTCAAACATCCTATCATACTTGCATTTGCCCGAAAACACTCCACAACACGTTTTTTTCTACAAATCACCCTTTTATAATCATTTTTTGTTGGAAAATTAGTTTAATTTGATTTGAAGAAAATAGATGGTTCAATGTCATGAAACTGAGTAGTTTTGTGGCTGAATATTGAACATCTACTTTTGTGTTAGGAGAGTTATTTAATTTGGGCTTGTAGAAGCCCAATTTAACGGAAACGTCGTGTCCAGTCAGTTGCCTAGGCGGTTCCACCAAAAAGAGGTGGTGGTTCTTGAAAGTGATAACGACGTTGAAGATGAGAAAATGGATGACTCTCCAAGTCTTCTTCATTCGATCAAGATAGAAAAAACTAGTGGAACAAAATCTCCTTCCTTTGTGTGTAAGTGTAATTTGAGTGAGTTTAATTCGTGTGAGTTCGGTGATAGTGAAAGACAGACTTTGTTTCGCCTTCTCACGATGGTGCAGTGAACGAAGGTTAGGTTGCTGTATCCTGGGAGGTCGATTGTCATTCCATATCCAGCACCAAACGGAGGCAATTTGGCTTTAAGGAGATTGCCGAGCAAGCCTCAACCATAATTTCGATTTTGTATTTCTTTCTTTTATCTCTCAGTCTCATTGATGATATTGCTGCAGTTTATTACTGTATGATTCACTGTTTTGGTAGTTTAGTGAAATTATTCAATTCCACTAGCCTGTTTGTTGAAGTTAACTCTTTCTGCATGCTACCGTCCGTATATAACTTTACAATTCAAAGTGCATAACCTGGTTGATTGGTGTTGCTGATGTGACAGGTATCATTCCTTAGTTATAATGTTAATACTTGCTGTTAGTTTAACGGATTTCATATAATTGTTGTTATTTGCTTATAATTAATTACCTGACAGATGCTTGTTACTATCGTCTAATTGCAACCTGCGTGGCATCTTATTTTAGCAGTAGTATTGATTAGTGTAATTGTTTAATTTTTGATTTTCTGTTCCTTTTCCAGTGTATACCAACTCACTAGTTCTTTGTTTTGGAATTTATTAGTAGTTTGTTTAATGCATAGTTAGTCATCAGTTTAAAGTTTAGTGTTAATCTGCCATATCCTGTCATAAATTTCCAACATTTTTTGCAACCATTAACTTATAACGCCGTCAATTTTTCGTTAAAAATGAGTATGCATGTGTGTGGTTCACTCGCAATGGAGATTTTGTGGACAACAGAGAATTTCATGGGTGGATCTAGATTAAGATAAAAAAGTTAAATTGAGTTTATTTAAGAAAAAAATTAGGAATAATAGGTAAAAAATATCCTAACAATGTTGTTATTATATATAATATTATAATTATAGTTTTATTATCTTCTAAAAATATTTGAAAATATATAAATTTGAAAGAGATGGATCATTTGAAAAGCAGTAGTTAGGTTGTAAAATAAAAACAAATTCTGTCCATTAAATTACATCTAATCCGACTGTTCTAATAATTTTTGAAACTATTATTTTTAAACATAAGAGGGTACAATTGTAGATTGATCACGGGGTATATTTTAAGATATAGCTAAATTTAAGTTGCATGGTCCCTTCAATTTTGGTAACCGATTGATGGTGGAAGGTTCTAGGAGGACATACATCTTTTAATAAGACGGAAGGACGTGATCTCAGCCGTTGATTTTTATTAATCCAACGGTTGATATTAGTAACCGTCAATCACCAACCGCCCGTGTTTTTTGCAAATCCAAACGCCAATTAATTAAAACTAATTTTAATCTCAACCATCAAATTAATCAAATCAACGGTCATGATTACGTCCTTATGTCTTAAAAATTTATATGTCTCTCTAGAACCCAACTCCCGATTGAGGTTTAAAAAATTAAACATTTGTTTTGACTTTTTCAACTAAAGTTCCACGAGTAGGCTCTTGTTAAAATTTGATAATTAAAATATGTTTTAAACTTATCATTATTAAGGAAAGTTTTTCTTAGGTTAAATTTGAACAAATATAATATGAGTCATGCAATTTGATCATTTAGCTTCGAATTATTCAGATAGTTATACTTTTATGTTTCATCATTTTTTGCACTCCTTAAAATATCTGATTCATTAAAAGCTACCGTATAGTTCATGAATTACATAAACTCAATTTATGATCAATAAAAAATTTCATTCCGAAACTGTTAAACACCTTTAATTATTTTGAAACAAATTAATGATTCATTAATTAAAATATGTACACGTGTTTATTTACATAATTCATTAAAACTCGTCTGATATTTCATGAACCATATAGAGTCAATTGTTAAATCATGTTAAATCTATTAAATCAAAACACACATTTCCATGATTCATTAATAAGTGATTCGTATGTCTCAAAATATGTATCTTGTATATTATTGATAAAGAAAACTGTGAAGATAGCCATTTGTTCCTTTTCGATAGTTTCTTGTCTACCTTTATCCTTTCGTCCTCTTGCGTTCTGTGCAATAGGCAGATAATAAACAATCAGTAGTGAAAAGTTGAATGCATCTTTAATTGATAATGTTGTGTAAAAGGAGGGATATTTTTAGATTCATTAATTGATACTTTATGGTACGTGAAACATTTGGTGTCAAATCATGAACCGTTGTTTCAACATTATGGTTTATTGTTTGATACCTTATGATTCATGAATTATGCAACATCAGATAATAAATCTATGTTCCAACAATTTGATTCACACTATTAGAACAATGATTTTAACTATATGATTCTATATTTGATAATTTATAGTTCCCAATATATCGGAATTAATTATACAATAAAACTCACCGTATAGTTTTTTAATTCTCTCTTGCTCCATGCTAAACTATCGTTTAATGATATGCATATTCAATCTTCACAAACTTCGAAGCCCAGATATCGTAACAACAATTAGTTTGCAACACACGAGATATTAAAAATAACTCGTGTAAGCTTCGGAGTTTAGCTAAGCCAGTTTTGGTTACTTGACATTTATGAATTGGTGGAATGTAGCAAAGCGATTTCGATACTCATGCGGACTTTGGAGTCGTGAATGGCGTCATAGAACATAATCAATTTTGTGATTTGATTTTTGAATAGACGGTTTTGAGAATTTTAATCATCCCACCATCCCCGATTTATGAAAATGCTTGATTGATGTTTTATTTATGCCTAATTTACCCTTGCGTATATATTTTTCATTATATTTATTTTTCAATTAAATTATATATTTACAAATTGAGTACAATTTTATTCGTCTAATTTTCTGAATTTGACGACTTAGATCTGTTTTTATTTTTCACATGTCAATTACTTTCCACCTGATCTCTTCTCAATTCTAAAAGATTATCATATATAACATATCACTTTAGATCGCCAAAATTTAAATCCTCCCTTCTTTCAAGATTTTCTTAAAAAATTATAAGAAGTTAATATTATTCGACACTCTAACATAAATTTAAAGTTCAAGATTCTTTATTTGAGTATGCGATTCAAAATTGTAATTCACCACTTCTTTCTAAAGAATATTGTTAATCAATGTGTATATAAGGTTTAGACGTTTATGATATAAATATATAAGGTTCAAGAAATCATATCAATCAAATTATGGACATTTAAATGAATTACACGGTGCCCCCGAATTATGTTCATAAAGTTTTTAAATCTTTATGAGTCAAATTGACGACCTTACAAAAATAACAATGCGGTTGCTTGAATTATGACTCATGATTTGCTATTACATGGTTCATGAATTTTAAAATTCTAAACCATGAAGTTCGGATATAGAGAGACAATGAAATTTCTAAGACATGAGGACATCATTTCAACCGTTGATTTTAATTTATCTAACGGTTGAGATTTAATTAATTTTTTATTAAAATTGTTGGTACAATAAAATACACGTGCGGTTGAGAATGACGATTATTAATATCAACCGTTTGATTAATAAAAATCAACGGTTGAGATGATATCCTTCCGTCTCACAAATAATTTGTTGTCCTTATATAACCCTACTCCTAAATCATGAACCGTTTCATTTATAACATAATCTGCATTGAAGTAACAATCCATTGTATGGATTCTATCCTTAGTATGTCATTTGAATTAACCAAGTTTATTTGAATAAATGTTCATGATTTAGTATAACATGGTTCTTGAATTTTAGAATACTAAATATTGAATCATTTATAACAAACTAGAATTGAAGTAGTGACTCATTGCATAGTTTGTGTCCTTTAGTATGTCTCTTTGGAATTATTCAAGGATTTTTGAAAGATGGTTCATAATTTGGTATCACTTGGTTCATAAATTTTAAAATACCAAATCATTAAGGGTTAACTGCCCCGAACCATCCATAAATTACTTGTTTTCTCCGGAATCACCCATAAAATAATTTCTTTCCGAGAATCGCCCTACCTTTATACCTTTTTTTCCAATGACCACCAGCCGTTAGTTCGTGATATTCAAGCGCTTTACTTTCTCAATGAACCACCCATAAAACTTTGTTTTTCTCTAACCATAATTTGCAAGTTAATAGACAAAACACAAAAGTTATCTAATTTTTAAATGTATGGTTTTGTTACCTATTGCTTTTATTTCATGTTAAATAAATACTACACTCACTATCATTTTTTAGTCTTCTTTTGAACCACCCATATAATATTATTTTTTTCACAAACCACCCACTAAAGTGTGCTTTTCATGGAAAAGTTGACGACGTTAACGGCTGGTGGTTCCTAGGAAAATTGGTATAACGGAAGGGTGGTTTCAAGAAAGAAATTATTTTATGGGTGGTTTCGGGAAAAATACGTATTTTACGGGTGGTTTGGAGCAATTAACCCAATCATTAATCATGTCATTTATAACAAAATTCATATTGAAATATTTTAGCCAGTACACGGAAAATTGCACTTTATCCAGTGAAAGGAAAATTGCATTTTAGCCAGTGAATGGAAAAATTGCATTTTCGCCGATGAATGGAAAAATAGTGATTCATTTCCTAGTTTTTGCCCTTATATCCAAAGTTATTCGAATCATGGTTCATGATTTAGTTTTACACAGTTCAATAATTTTAAAATACCAAATTATGAATCATTTCATTTATAACTGAATTTGTACATGTTTCCCGTTAAGTTCTTGTTGATTTCAATATTTTATCGTGTCTTTTGACACCTTCATATTTCATTTCAGTTTAAAAATGTAAATCTATGGATTCTGGATGGAATAGAAAAAGTTTGGACGAATTCCAATTGATTTAGGGCGAAAATGAGTAAAATGGACAAAGGCAGCAATATTCGACCGACCCATTTTGACGCCGAGAAATAAGTCGGGCACCATCCGACTGACCTATTTCTCGCGCGACTCAAAAACAAGTCGGGCGACGCAAAATCAAAAAATGGGCCGAACGACCAGTATTTATGCCGATAAATGAGTAGGGCACCAGCCAACCGATCCATTTTTTGTGCGACTCAAAATTGTGTCGAGCAGCCTGTGGTGAAAAAGTGGGTCGACCGACCAATTTCTCAAGGTACCCGACCAAAAATGAGTCGGTCAGGAGGAGGCCAAGAAATTACAAAGATAATAGGACGGACAACCCATTCTAAGGCGATAGACCCAGAAAGTGAGTCGGGCTGAACAAACAGATTTCAAAAATTGAAGATTTTGCTTCCAAATTGGGATCTATATAAATACCAAATCCTAGATCTACAAAAGCACCTTCAAGCAGACTTAGAGCACAACTTTGGAGAGTTTTAAGGACAAGAAACTTGAAGTAGCAAAATGGAACCCGACAACTTCTACTATACTCTAATTGTTATAGTTTTTAGTACGTTATTTTTTTGTTTTATGCATTTACTTTGAAAAGCATATATGCTCAGTTGTAAACTCACCATGAGTGAGTAGTTTTATTGTAGTGGGAATCTCCACGATTTTTCCAGGTTTGATAGTAATGTAAAATTGAATTTTTACCATGTATGATGAAGTATTTGTTTGATATGTTTGATTATTCCTCTTTGCTATGCTCTGGATTTTAAATGCTTAAGGAAGAAACGAGAGTTGAACTTAGAAGGTTTAGGATTCATAATTATTGGTTTAGGGCGGTGTTTCGTGTGCGAGAGTGACAAACACAATTTGCTTAAGTTAACATTATTGTGGACTATCGATCAATAGACCGAGAGGTTGAGATTATGGAATTCAAGTTCTGAACACGATTCAACAGAGCGAGAGTTTGAGAGTCATATATTACGTACTATTTTCATTCTTGATAAGGAATGAGAGTTGAATTTAAAATGCGTAGTACAATAAGATAAAAAACTTATCATTCATGACTTCAAATGTTTGCATTAATATAACTGTATTGCTATCTTGTAACCTAGGAATGAAGTAGGATTTATGTTGCATTTTTGTTAATTGTATTTACCAACCCACTTCACTATTGTCTTTAGTACTTACTGGAGATTCCTCATTGGTAGAGGACAAAACCCCCTTTACTCGTAAACTTGCACTAGTGGTTTTAGATAGAAAACAACATCTAGGCTTTTTTCTTAGGACTCGACCCTAGGTCACCCTAGGAATTAAAAATTTGTTTGACATCGCGTGATAGGATAAGTATTCGTTTACTTGCACTAAAACTCATCGTCAACATAGGCCATTGTCGGGGTCAGCCTCTGGACTTGTTTTCTATTTAGTTTCGCTTTTGTTTGTCTACTTCACTTTCTATTTTTTTGTTTGTGTGACTGCGATTGCTTGCTTGAGTGCTATTCTCATATTCTTATTTAAGTTCACGCTCATTAACATTCATCCTGATTGTTGATAGGCTACTGAAATGCAAACTAGAGCTCGTGCAAAGAGAGCACAAAGTTCAACCACCTAGTCAACACTGAATCACCTTACTCACCCCTCAACTTCACCACCTAAGCTTGACACTTCTCTGCCCGCTGACCTTGCTGGTCAATCTCCTCTAGTTGCTATGGGCAGACCAATAAAAATGTAGCACGCTCGCAACATGATGAAGAGAGACCAGTTGGAGGAAACATCGCTCCAACAATCGGGCATTATGGATCACCGATCTGCCTCCTAGAAGGTGATGATGGGACTTCGAGATCAAGTCAGGGCTGCTGCACATGATCACAGCAAATTAGCTTGACGAGTATGGAAACCCGAATACGTATCTGGCGTAATTCACTAAGCTTTGCAGAATTTACCAAACACAGGGAATCTAACCGGATGTCATCTATATAAAAGTGTTTTCCTTTTTGTTGTTGTGGGAAAGCCAAAGACTGTCTTATGAGTCACCAAACGAACACTTTCAGGTTATGTAGGAGTCATCATTTGACCCAAAGGTCAAAAAGTCCTTAGGGCAGCCCTGACCGTACCCGGCCCGAAGCCCTACCCGACCCTAATATTGACCCGGTCTCGACCCTCCCCTAAGGCCTAGGGCAGGATAATGGTCGAGGTAAAAAAATTCTGACCTGACCTTTTGCCCTGCCCTAACCCAACCCTAACTCAATCCTTTTTTTCACTAAATTTATCATTAACAAACTTTTATATATAAAAAATAGTCAAAACTTAATATTTTTAATCAACTTATATAATTCAAGCAACAAATCTATTAATACATTAAATTAATTAAAATACAAATTAGATTTTTTCACAATTATTATACATATTTACACTATTTTGGTATAATCCGACCCTTAAAGTAAAGGATCGACCCTGCCCGGCCCGGTCGGCCCTTTTATCACCCTGCCCTAGGGCGTCTCTAAGGGTCATCAAATATTCAGCGGCCCGGCCCTGCCCGGCCCTAAGGCTCTCACAGGGCGTGCTAAAACCCTTAAAAGCCCACCCTGTCCTTCATAGGGCCGTGCTGACCCGGCCCCGCCCATTGCCGACCCCTAAGGACATGTGATGCAATTGCGCATGCCTTCTAATGTCTATTCCTTCCACCTGCGAGAACCAAGAAGATTCGAGATAGGATCAGTTGGTTTACGCATCATGATGAAGATAATTTCTATGAGGCAAATGAGCACTTCAAAGATTTGCAGCGAGAATGCCCACACCATGACTTTGATAATTGGCAGCTCCTGTAGAATTTATACGATGGTATGGATCATGATGCTAGAAATCATATGAGTCACGCGAGTGGTGGAGCAATCATGGACTTGAAAGCTTCGGAAGGATGCAAGATCATTGATAAGATTGCACGCAATTCGCATCAGTGGGGAGGTTTTAGAAATCACCTTAAAAGAGAGGGAGTGAGCAATCTTCAAAGACAGTCATGAAGGAGGAATTCAACACACTAGCTAAGACCGTTAACTCTCTAGTTCAGTCCATTGGAAATCTGAATTTGAACAAGAAAATCAATAGCGAGTTTGTGGTATTTGGTTGAGTGTTTCGCATGATGAGGATGCTTGCCCAAATCAATCTGGGGAGTACGAGGATGTGAACTTCATTAGGAATTAGGAGAGCACACATGCAAACTACAATAGAGACTAATTGGTTTAGGAAATTCAAATTATTCCAGTATTTTAAATGTTGTGAATTACAAATTAGTATCTTGGAGATATATTTCTTTTAAAGAAGAAAATATTAATCAAATATTATCAAGAAAAGAAAATGTTCATGATTTCAGGAAATATGATTTCTAAAAGTTCTCAAAGAGCGATTTTATCTTTTAAATTTTGGTTATCCAAAATACATGAGAATTTTGATTTTCCAATACTATATAAAGAAATGGACCCTTGAAGAGAAGAACGTCGTGCACATAGAAGAAAACACATACATAAACCTACTGTGAAAAAGCTGAGTTGACCAGTTGGGAGCAGATTATTGTTGTCACTATGCAAGAATCAAGGGATTGAAGTTTCTAGTCTCGGGAGAGAGGAGACCAATTCGGGAGAACAAGAGGATCTGTGCAAGGCATTGGACAGGAGGCTTATACTCGGGTCACTCGAAAGAGAATCATAAGATCATTCGTCAGATTAATCATTAAAGACCCAGGTTATTTGGGAGAACTTACCAAGAGACATCTTGCTAAAGATTGTCGTAAGCGAACGAAAAGAGGGACCGCAGATTCAAATGAGTTATAGTATAGGTCAGATTAGAGGAATTCTTGTGTACGTCGTACTCACTCTAATAGTTTTTTTAATTTATTCCTACGTCACTCAAGGAATGGACAGACCTCAGACTCAAGACGGAGATGCATCGGGGAGGGCTTGAACCTCTGACTGTAAAGTGTTTAGTTTCTAGGCTGGTCAACAGTTGGTCAGCGTGAAGGAATTTATGCGTTGGGTTAAACGACAGCGTTTTGAGCCCACATAAAAGCCTCTCTACTCAGCAGCATTCGAGACTTAGAAGAAAAAAGAAAATTCAAAAAAGGGGATTGCGAAAGAGCGACGACGCTGAAGACCGACGACGACGAATCTGTGGCGGCCGTGCAATTGAAGTCTCCGATTGATTATCAGAGAGTTGCTGGGACGTTTGAAGACTGTCTAGGAGGCTGAACAACCAAGGATTGAAGCTGTGAAGTCTGATTTCAGATTTCTAGGGTTTCGGATTTGGAAGGGAAGTCTCAGTTTTTAGTTTTCTGTTTTTGAGTTCTGAATTCGTCTAGGTTTTTCTGTGTAGTTTAGTTCCTCCAGTCTTGATAGTGTGTTCTTGTAAAACCTGATCTATAGTGAAGTTTTTGGTTGAGTCTCCCGATAGAGGCTCCGTGGTTTTTCTCCCTCGATTTGTAGGGTTTCCACGTTAAAAGACTGCGTGTGGTTAATTTCTTGCATTTTCTGTTCAGTTTAATCTTTAGGTTATTTGTTGTTCTGATTAGGAATTCTGAGATTTTTGTTCTTGATCATATCCGAGTGTTAGGATTAATTAACATTGTGGTATCAGAGCGGATTTAACTGATCCTAGTAGACTAATATAGAAAATCTTAGCCTAGTGGTGATAATAATTACTATTTGGCTGGTTTTTTGGTATTTTGTCTTGCGCTGAGTTATTTTGTTCTTTATTCTGGAAATTGCCTAGTTTATCACATTCTTGAATTTTGATTCTGCTTCTTGATTGCAAAATGTCAGACTTGACTAAAATTGAGAAGTGGACTGGGCAAGGAGACTTCAACTTGTGGAAGAAAAAGATGAGATCTGTTTTGGTGATGGAGAATCTCTGGGAAGCTGTAGTGGAAGTTTGGAGAGCTGATCCTGCTCCAACAAATGCTCAGAAGAAGACCTTCAAGAAAAGGCTTTTTCGGCTATCTTCGTCAAACTCAGCGATGATGTTATGATAAAGATTAGCGAGCTTCCAGAGGATAATCCAAAGATGCTATGGGAAACGCTGGATCATTTGTATTCAGCTACTTCCGTGCCAAGTAAGTTGACTTTATTAAGTAAACTTATTAATTTTAAGATGGATATCTCTATCTCTTGCAAGATAACTTGAACGTTTTCTTAAGAATAAATCAGGAACTTAAAAGATGCAATAAACCTATTGATGTAGAACTGCAAGCTGTTATCTTATTAAATTCTTTGCCTTCTCAGTTTGATACTCTTAGAGATTTATTGAGTACTCTAGGGATGATTTAACTGTAGAGAAAATTACTGAGACTATATGTAGGAAGGAGGAACAGATTAAGGTTTTTAAATCTAAAAATGCTCCTAAGACTGAAGTTAAAACTGAAGTCATGTATGTTAAAGGCAAGAATAAGAAAAATAAAGGCAAGAAATCAGGAAAAACCCCACCTGATGAGAAGCCTGTAGATAAGCAGCAAGAAAAGGCTAATAGAAAATGTACCTATTGTAATAAAACGGGTCACACAGTTGATTATTGTTTTAAAAGAAAAAACATGATAAAGAAAATAAGGCTAAGGCTGTGGAAGGTGGTCAAACTAATGTTTTTGAAGCTAAACCTCAATATAATGCTGAGTTACTTGTTGTCTCAACTAATGAGGACAGCAAGGCCTGGATTTGGATTCAGGCTGTACGATGCATGCTACACCCTATAGAAATTTATTTTCTGAGTTAACACTAATTAATGAGGGTGAGGTGAAGCTAGGTGATCACACCACTTTGCAGATTAAGGGAATTGGGAAAGTTCCTTAAGGTTACATGATGGTGTAACCAGAATACTGCAAAACGTCAGATGGGTCCCTAACCTAAGAAGGAACTTGATTTCTGAATCAGTTCTTGATGATTTAGGTTGTAAAATAACAACTTCTCATGGGGTCAGGGAAGTTACGAGGGATGAATCTGTTGTGATGAGAGCAATTAATTCAGGGGGGTTATATTATTTACAAATTCAACCTGAAATTTCTAATGTAGAAAATTCTGACTTGTTGTTAGAAAAAACCCTGAAATGGCACATTAGAATGGGCCATATAGGAAATCAGGGATTGCTCCATATGTATAAAACTGGACTAATTGACTTTAAACCTACTCAAATTGAACTTTGCGAAACCTGTATACTTGGTAAAAAGACAGCTCATTCTTTTACTAAGTCTGAGCTCCAAGTTAATAAACCTCTTGATTATGTGCATTGTGACCTATGGGGTCCTGCACAAATATCAACAGTTGGAGGAAGAAGTTTCTTTCTCTCAATAGTTGATCAGTATTCAAGAAAGGTTTGGGTTTTCTGCTTAAACATAAAAATGAAGCTTTCAATGAATTTAAAAATTGGAAAACCTTAGTTGAGAATCAAACTGATACAAAAGTTAAGTGCTTAAGAACAGATAATGGTCTTGAGTTTTCTAATAAAGAATTTGATACGTTCTGCACTAAAGAAGGTATAAGAAGGCACTTAACTGTGCCTTACACCCCCCAACAGAACGGTATGGCCGAACGAATGAACAGAACCCTGCTGAATAAAGCTAGGTGTCTGTTGTTCAGCGCAGGCATGAAAAGTTCTATGTGGGGTGAGGCTGTGTAATAGCCTCATATCTAATTAATAGATCACCTTCCTCAGCTATAGGGTTTAAAACTCCGCAGGAGTTATGGACAGGGAAAAAGCCTTCCCTACAACACTTAAAGCCTTTCGGATGTCTGGCTTACGCTCACATAAGTCAAGGAAAATTAAATCCTAGAGCACAGAAATGTGTTTTTATAGGATATCCCCCTGGTACAAAAGGATACAAGCTGCTTGTAATCCAACCAGGAGGGTATAAGGTTATTACGGCTAGATCTGTGACTTTTAATGAGAAAGTGTTTTATTTTAAAGAAAGAACTAACAATGTTTCTGAGCAGACAGGCTCCTTTGAGTCTGATCAGCAAGTTTCAGGTATTATTCCAGCTGATAACCCACCAGCACTTGCAAATGAGGAAAGGAATCCTGATGAGGAACCGAATCAAGACAGCATCTCAGGGTTAATTGGTCAGGAGGGCATATCGTCCTCTGACCATCAGATAAGTCCTTCCAATACTGTTTCTATGAGTAATAGTGTTGCTAGTGATCATTCAAATGATAATGTTGTTGTTTCTGTGCTGCCTGATAATGTTGCTGTGTTGCCTGAACTTAGTACTGATATACATAATTCTGGATGTGCTGAATCTGATGCAATTAGTAATGAAAATGTCTTGCCTGATTTAACTAATTATCAGTTATCTAGGGATAAAGAACCTAGGGTTAGAAAACCTAATCCTAAGTATTGTAATTTCTCTGAGTGTTCTCTAAACTTTACTGATTTTGCTTTAGTTGCTGCTGAAATTGTTAAGTATGATACTCCTTTGACCTATTTTGATGCTATTAATAGTAAATTCGCAAATGAATGGAAATTAGCTATGGTTGAGGAAATAAATAGTATGCATGAAAATCAGACTTGGAAGTTAGTGCCTAAGCCCAATAATATAAAAACAGTAGCTTGTAAATGGGTGTTTAAGGTTAAAGAGGGCAGCTCTGAAGGGGATAAACCTAGGTTTAAGGCTAGACTTGTTGCTAAGGGATTTACACAAAAAGAGGGAGTAGATTATAATGAGATATTTGCTCCTGTTATGAAATATAAGACTATGAGACTTTTATTAGCAATGACTGCAGTGAATGATTGGGAATTAGAACAGATGGATGTAAAAACAGCTTTTTTGCATGGTGATTTGCTTGAAACTATTTATATGGATCAACCTTTAGGTTTTATAGATAGTAAATACCCTAACCATGTCTGTTTACTCAGAAAGTCAATTTATGGGTTAAAGCAATCACCTAGGCAATGGAATAAAAAGTTTGATGCTTGTATGCTGAATTTAGGTTTCTTAAGAAGCAAGTTTGATACCTGCCTATATTTGAAAACTATGAATTCTGGCATTCGCTGTTTGTTCTTCTGTATGTGGATGATATTTTGATAATTTCCAGTTCTAGAGATGCTATTGCTAGATTGAAAAATGATTTAAGAAGGCATTTTGATATGAAGGATTTAGGACATGCTCAGAAAATTCTAGGTGTCAAGATAATAAGGGACAGGTCTAGGAAGTTAATCAAATTATCTCAGATGAGTATTTTGATAAGATTCTTAGCAAATTTGAAATGAAATGTGCTAAACCTGTAAGTGTACCCTTAGGAGGGCATTTAGAACTCAGTAAAGATGATTGTCCGCAAACTGAGCTTGAAAGAAATAAAATGAGTAAATTTCCGTATGATGTGGCTGTGGGTTCTTTAATGTATGCCATGTTGTGTACTCGCCCTGATTTATCTTTTGCTATTAGTGTTCTTAGTCGTTTTATGTCTAATCCAGGTGAGAAACATTGGATAGCTATGAAATATATGCTAAGATACTTATTGGGTACTAAGAACTTAGGGCTTGTTTACACTGATTATCAATGTGATGATATTTTGACTGGTTTTGTTGATTCTGACTATGCTAGTAACAAAGATTGTAGGAAGTCAACTACTGGTTTTTATTTTACATGGCATGGTTGTTGTATTTCATGGAAATCTCAGCTTCAACCCATAGTTGCTCTGTCTTCGACAGAAGCTGAGTACATTGCTGCTACAGAAGCAGCAAAAGAAGCCCTTTGGCTTCAAGGTTTAGTTAAAGAAATTTCTGGTGTTGATAATGTGCCTAGAGTTTTTATGGATAGTCAGAGTGCATTGTGTTTATGCCGTGATCCTGTCTTTCATGAACGTTCTAAGCATATAGATGTTCGTTTTCACTTTATTAGAGATTTGGTGGATTCGCAAGTTATTAAGATTGATAAAATTCTTGGTAAAGTGAACCCAGCAGATTTTGGTACAAAAGTTGTGACAACTGACAAATTTGAGTTTTGCAGGAAGTTTCTGCACATTGCTGAAGTTGGCTGAAGCTTGTGCTATTTGTGAGCCAATGATAGAAAAGGAAACTTCAACTGAGGACTTTGTTATGATCAGGGTGTTTTTAGGTTTTTTGAATGCGTGTTCTGTTATAGTTTTTGAGTCTGTAAATGTTGCTGCTGAGTTGTTCAGTACAGCTGTTGTAATAAGGGTTTTAGTTGCCTAGAACCTGGAGGGCATTTTGTAAAGCGTTTAGTTTCTAGGCTGGTCAACATTTGGTCAGCGTGAAGGAAATTATGCATTGGGTTAAACGGCAGCGTTTTGAGCCCACATATAAAAGCTTCTCTACACAGCAGCATTCGAGATTTAGAGAAAAAAGAAAAATCAGATTGAGAGAGCGACGACGCTGAAGACCGACGACGACGAATCTGTGGCGGCCGTGCAATTGAAGTCTCCGATTGATTATTGGAGAGTTGCTGGGACGTTTGAAGACTGCTAGGAGGCTGAACAACCAAGGATTGAAGCTGTGAAGTCTGATTTCAGATTTCTAGGGTTTCGGATTTGGAAGGGGAAGTCTCAGTTTTTAGTTTTCTGTTTTTGAGTTCTGAATTCGTCTAGGTTTTTTCTGTGTAGTTTAGTTCCTCCAGTCTTGATAGTGTGTTCTTGTAAAACCTGATCTATAGTGAAGTTTTTGGTTGAGTCTCCCGATAGAGGCTCCGTGGTTTTTCTCCCTCGTTTTGTAGGGTTTCCACGTTAAAAGACTGCGTGTGGTTAATTTCTTGCATTTTCTGTTCAGGTTAATCTTTAGGTTATTTGTTGTTCTGATTAGGAATTCTGAGTTTTTGTTCTTGATCATATCCGAGTGTTAGGATTAATAACAATAAAGAAACTTTAATGAAACAACACCTAGCGGGAGGAAATTGTTAGACGCAAAATCGAGCAGCTGAGCTGTCCAGTTTCGCCTATCTTTTGAATCCAATTTCCCAGAACCCGAGTTCCCATCATCAATCTATGAACAATTTATATACAAAAAGGTCATTCCTTGGGGATGATAGTGAAATTGTTCAATCGTAAAATCAATAAATGAATGAAATTGGACCTGAGGGGAGTCAGAAGTTGCTCTGATGGAAAAAGTGGAGTGGTTTTTTCTGGGAAAGTAGGAAACTTTAAGGTTGATTTTTCCATGAAGGGTATTTAAGGCGAGGGCTTTAGCAGGGAAGTGTGGATTAAGTCGACGAGATGGAAGTGGGAATCTTGGCTGGAAAACTGCGACTGAGGAATAGAGCGCGTCGGCCATTTAGCAGTCTTTAGTTAAGCGGCGACAATTTTAATCGGCGACAACTCCGACGGATATTATGCATTCGCCGAGGGTGAAAACTTGATCTAAATTGCCGTTTGGTCCTGTAACTTTATGAATTGACCAGAGAACCAAGAGTAAGAAAGTAATATGTTTAATATAATTCATATTTGTTATGAATAGGTTTAGTTTGGCAAGCTTAGTCAAAATTACTATTCTCCGAACCACTTAGTGTCTAGATAAAATTTCTATAAATAAGAGCACTTAGCAAAGGGAAAACTCACCCCTTTGCCTTCAACTTCACTTCCTACATCTCTTTACATTTCAGTATATTTGGTTCGGTTTTTACTCTCGAAGAATTGCTAGCATTCTATCTAAGAAAGGCAAAAGTTATACTGAATTCATAACACGTTATCAGTACGATAATTCTGTCTTCAACTGAGTAAGTTATAGAAGACGGTATACTTTACACTTATTTATATTATTATCTATATGTGTATAGCGTCATATTACTATAATTTGGATGGATGATACCTCCTTAAAATAAATGATGTGATTTACAATTTGCACTTTATTTTATTCTTGTATAACGTCATATTGCTACACAACGGATGGTTGTACCTCCATATAGTATATGATGTGATTTACAACATACATTTACTTTTCTAAATGTATAACCTCATTTTACTGTACAACGGACGTATCTAACCTCCGTATAGTAAATAAGGTGATCTACATCTAATGATATAATAATTGCATTTGATATTTGCTTTACATGGATTATATGTTTACTGCATTTATTTACTTAAACTGTTTTAATTAATACATGCTTTAAACTAACTAAAAATATTTATTGCATTTATTTAATTAGATGTTAATTTGATTATATTGTTTAAACACCATTAGCATTAAATTAAACTAAATTAGTGGACTCCCAACGTCATCGAATCATGCCGTGATCATCGCATTACATGAAGCAAGCCGTGAGTGTGTATGGTTAAGGTTTATGACACAACATATTAAGATTACAAGTGGTTTTCTACCAGTGAAGGAGTCCATCACACTTTATGAAGATAATGATGCATGCGTTGCTCAAATGAAGGAAGGATTCAAAAGTGATAGAATAAAGCACATTCATCCAAAGTTTTTCTCGTTCACCCAAGAATTAGAAAAGGACAAGACTATCAACATACAGTATGTTCGTTCAGATGAGAACTCAGTAGATCTCTTTACAAAAGCGTGGCCCACTTCAACATTCAGAAAACATGTTCAGAACATCGGAATGCGCAAGTTACAAAACTTGTAATGAACTCATCTATGCCTAAGATGAGGGGGGAGATTCACATGACCGTACTCTTTTTCCCTTACTATAGTTTTTATCCCACTGAGTTTTTCCAAATAAAATTTTGAACGAGGCAGTATAAAACAAGACTAAGCATCCAAAAGGGGGAGTGTTATGAATAGGTTTAGTTTTGCAAGCTTAGTTAAAATTACTATTCATCGAACCACTTAGTTGAAACTAAGTGCCTACATTGTTGACAAATGTTGTGTAAAATTTCTATAAATAAGAACACTTAGCAAAGGGAAAACTCACCCCTTTGCCTTCAACTTCACTTCATACATCTCTCTACATTTCAGTATATTTGGTTTGATTTTTAGTCTCGAAGAATTGCTAGCATTCTATCTAAGAAAGACAAAAGTTATACTGAATTTATAACAATATTCTATTTATATTTTTTTATTTGTGTTCTCCAATATGTAATTGTTTTAAGTTATAATAATGATTTATTCTATTACATATGAAAACATGAATTAAAAAAAAATAATAGATAAATTGAATACCTAATATGATGATTGATTTGATTAATGTAATGGTTGAAATTAAATTTATTTTTAATTAAAATTGATGATTAAATTATTAAAACATAGGAAACAGAATAATTAAAAATTATTTTAAATTCTCAAAAAATATAATATATGTCTTTATCTTTTCCTCTTTTTGAATTTAGCCCATTTCAATAAAATAGTTAAAGTTCATCAAAATAAAAAGTTAAAGAGAATAAAAATAAAAAGCTTTTAGTTGCTGTAGTGAAATTGAAAGCCTGCAAAATTGATGGAGCTTCAATCTTCTTCATCCTTCGTCACCGGCATACGCTCACCTACTTCACAGAATATCCATTCCTCGCCGTTAGCGTTTGTCACGTTTCCAAATTCATTCAAACGGAAAACCTTATCTACTCCATGTCGACTCTCATCCTCTTCTTCCGGTAACTCATCAAATTTCATACTCGCAGTTTCAGACCTTCAATTATTCCACAGGTTTCGATAACCTCTTTCAATTGTAGATTTTCCTGGCGTTTCATCTGCTCAGCCTGGTTCCAATTTCGCCTCCATGGAGAAGGATTATAGCTTGGCAATTGCAAACACTGCTAGTGCCGGTGGTAGAGGTATTAAGCTTTTTCCTAATGGAAATACTAAGCATTGGTTAGTGAGGATTGCCAAGCCAACTGTTAGAGTTGTTACCAAGGCACAAATGGTTGATCATTTTGTTCAACTATTGGCCAAGGTTATGGGGAAGTAAGTTGTTAAGTAATTAATTTGTATTTTCTTTGTGCTTAATTCCTTACCTGAATTCTGATGATTTGGTTTTCTGTAGTGAGACAGATGCGCAGATGTGTTTATATCATGTGTCATGGCAGTATGACTTTGGATTCTGTTGTGAACTTGACGAGGAGTGTGCTGAGGAGCTATCAGGTGTTTATATTCTCGAAATGATATTTAAAAAATGATCTATGTATTTTTTTCGTCTGATCAGTATGTTTCTCAGGTGTTCCTGGAGTTCTATCAGTTCAACCTGATGTTAATTTTGGGTCGCAGATTAAGAATTATAGAGGTACGAGACTTCTGATGGACTTTAGTAAACCATTAGATTCTAACTGGCAACTTTGTAATTCTGCTTCTCTGTTCATGACTTGGCTATCCTTGCAGCAATGCACCGGCAATTTTCGAGTGGTCATAGCATACTAAGCTTTTTTTTCTCAAGCTTTTTTAATGCCTTAATGCCTGCTCCAGCATTATGCATATTTTTGCGAGAATAATCGCTCATTATTCTTGTGAAAATGGACTTATTAGTTGTTATTGTTGTTTTGATTCCTGCGTCATACGTTTATGTGTGCTGTTCTGATACTTGCAGGCGAGGACCTTTCAAATTCATTGGGATCCTCGGACGCTGATGTCAAAGAAAATATAAACACAAAGAAGCTTTTTGTTACTGGTACGTTTAGCAGCTTAACTTTCAGTAATTATACTAGTCACTCTTTCATTCTTTTTTATTTGAACTGGATTATTCCATTATGTACCTTTAAACAGCACACCGTAGGAATAGATGAATGTACACATGCTGTTCTATTTGGACATCAGTATCATATTTCTGTTGTATCCATAAAACATGGGATGTGAGTAATTACCTTCACAAGATGAACCCTGTTTTTATTATTTGGGGTCTAAATTGCACTGTGTTTCATCAATAGGCCTTTCATTTTACACATCTGAGAAAACATTAAGGGCAGCATTTGAAGGTTTTGGTGAGCTTGTCGAAGGTGACTTCCAAACTTTATTCCTCAGTCTACCTCTTTTATAGAAACAAGGGCAAGCTTAAGAACTTTCTCCTCTTACTAAATGGTGAAAATGGATTAGACATGTTGTCTTGTCTTCGTTGCAGTGAAAATAATTATGGACAAGATTTCCAAGAGGTCCAAAGGATATGCGTTTTTAGAGTACACCACTGTAGAAGCTGCTAATTCTGCTCTTAGAGAAATGAATGGCAAGGTACAGAAAATCAGTATTCTGATCTTCACACAACTTTAACAAGAGGCCCAGATTTAGGTAAATATTGATGGTGTTAATTTTGAATGTCTTTTATGTTTATACAGATAATTAATGGATGGATGATTGTTGTTGATGTCGCGAAGACAAGCCCGCCAAGGTATAGCAGGGGTCGTCAAATCTCATGAATCGATGAATGTTCATCTGCACATCTTTTTGAGTTGACAGTGCTTTGGAGGATTGGTGCAAATTATTCAGTTAAGAGATTATTTAGGATAGGAGTAGGACACCCTTATCAATGAAGACAAGGAGGTGTATGATGTGGTACGTGACCTTTGTTTTCCCTCTGAATTTTGTTTGGCAATTTGAGTGTATCCACAACTTTTGAGATAACTAAATATCGAGTTCGGATAAGAGGATAAATTTGGGTACTATATGAACTATATTTGTACGAGCTAACTTGAGTTCGAATAAGCAATATTGGTAGCACACTATGAAATATATGAATACTGTGTACTACTGTTATAGAAAATCTAATCCCGTCAAAATAACCTAAGATCATTTTTTGTTAAACGTAATATTTATGGAGAGCCCGAAGACAAAAATGATAAGGTGTCAATTTTTGAATTGTATTGAACAGTCCGCACTATATATGCTATGCAGTCATAAGCTCTACTATATAAGAAAACAAAGAAAGTGTAGTGATGACACCCGCGGTTTATTTTAAACGAAATTACTTAAGTAGGGAAAGTATCATGTGGAACCCCCACCTTTTCATGAATTCATGGATCCCTCTTTGCATTCATTGATTGCATTTACTGTTTGCATTTTGGACGCACCAGATTGTGTCAGCGCATTAATGAGCATGTGCAACTCACGTGTGCATTTGTCATGTGCAACTCACACGTGCATTTCAAAAATGCAAACACGTGGTACAATCTGGTGCATACAAAAAATGCAATCAACGGTGATGAAGGGGGATCTATGGAAAGAGGGGGGTTCCACATGATACTTCCCCTACTTAAGTAACAAGTGGAATTCTTTATTTCTTTTTTATTACTGTTTGATCACATTCTTGGTGTTAAAAGGAAACAAAAATTAGCAAGTAACGAGTCAGTAGCAGCAAAACTAGAGCAGAGTCTTTGAGTTACTCCTTATTTTGCTCTTAAGTTAAAACACACACATGAGAAAAACTAAAGTGACTCTTTGAAAACGGAGTTGTTTTCCTCGATTGTATTGAGTTCAGCCAGCTACCGTATAATGATACGAAATTGCTTGGAATTGCTAAACTTGACAGCCACATTTTGCTTAACCATGGGTTTGGCCTTCGATCTCCTCTTGAATCATCTCCAGTCTCCTCTGATGAGTTCAGTCCACTCCTATGATGAAGGGTGGTGGTGCCGCAAATGGCTGCCAGTTATTCACTTGTCTAGATGTTGAAATGTGTTTAGTTTTGCTTTTCTTGTTTTGTCTTCACCATTGCATCAGAAGCTATATATATAGAATATGTGGATAGTCCGTAGTAAATATCATCGAGTCGTTTAAGGCATCATTCATAGATAATTGTAATTTCAAAGGTCGGATAAATCAAAATAAATTAGATCAACTCGCCTAATATTTTGGTGTTAAAATTATGCAATATTTTTACTTTGGTAATTGAATTGTAACTGAATTACATCTAAAGTACAATTATTGCACAACTAGATGAGTGAGTCATTTTTCCAATAAGATAGGAGTATTCGACAAGAATGCATTAAGGAATAACTGCCGTAAAGAAACACTTAGCTTGATAATAACTGATATTGATGTCCATTCAACCAAATACAATATTATACATGTCTCGACTTGGTGATTGAGTGGCGTAGTTAGCTTGGTTTCGAAGCAACTATATTCGGCTTCAAAAAAGTAAATGAGGTCGTGATCTTATCCTGCATGCGCATTTGCATCAACTTGGACAAATTGGAAACAACTAAAAGCGTTTGGAATATTTGTAGCGGAGAATACGTTCTCACAATATCTACTTTTGAACCAAAAAAAGTAAGTTTGACGATATTCTTGAGAATGGATGGATTTGAGTGCCTGCCTTGTTCAAAATTTGAGCCACACTGTTCCACTCACACGAAAATATGAACATAATAATTGTATCTTAATTTATGGCACATTGTACACAAACATTCTACTAGTACAACCATTGCGAAAGTCATCAAGTATTACGTACTTTAATTGCATTTGTACATTTATACGTGTACTGCATGAATTATGTCTTGTATCATGTACTTCATGTCATTCAAACCTATGAATCATTTTTGTACTGCACAAAACACACACTTTTACTAAGACTTCCAAATTCGGTAGACCTACTGAGCCGACCACACACCAACCCTATGTCACACTTAGCCACGTTCGAACTTCAAAGTCACCAAAATAACATTAAACCATGATGATAACATTCCTTTAAGCAATATAGTACAATTCTCAATAACAGAGTCGTTAACTACCTAACCAATATCAGTCACTTATAGTCTTATGTACATTATCAAAACGGTGGCCCCATGCGTCGTTTCGTCCACGCAACAATTAGACAGCATCTATAAAAACCCCTCCATAGAAACACTATTTCCTCACTCTTGCTTTTCCAATCCTTAAGCTTCATATCCCTCACCATGACTCAGGTTTCTTTTACTTTAACTTCTGCTTCTTATCGTATTTTCAAGTTCTTTTGGTTCAATTTTTGATCGGTTTTGTTACAGTACGCTGCCTGTAGATATTATGTTCTGTTTTTTGTACATAGCTTATTGATGAATATATGATTATCGATCAGATACATGTGTTATAATGAACATGGATGCGGATCGTTGCGAGTATCGATGATCAGGATTGTTTCAGTTTTAGAATTTAATCTGAGACAAATAGTTTTGTTAAAGTTTGTTTGTTGTACATGCGTGCAAAACATGGAATTGAAGGTTTTGTTTTGAAATGGGATGAATTAGGAATCAGAAGGTTTTGGTGTGCTTCTGGTTGGTGGCTACTCGTTATTAACTGTTTTAGATATCTTTCGGTGGTCTTTATCTTTCGTGCCCAAGTTGAACTAAGTTTATGCTAACAGAACCAATTTCGAAAGATGAAAAGGAGGTGGAGTTTATATATTTAAAATGACATAATTCGCATTCAGAACCATATGATGCTTTTAAGAATACACTGTTAGTGAACAGAATGTTATAATATTTGGCATTTTGAACTTTCTGTGGCTCATTTTGCAGACCGTCTGTCTTAAAGTGGCCATGTCATGCTCAGGGTGTGCTGGGGCTGTGAAGAGAGTCTTGGACAAAATGGAAGGTTTGTTATTTTTTCACTTTTATAGTTTTCTATCTGCAAATGTTTTGAGTTAAATCTTCTCCCATGAGCAAACAATTTCAATTGTGTACCGACTATCGAACATTGAGCTCAGTTTGTTCACTTGAGTTACATGGAAAATGAGACGTTTTTTACTCAGACAGTTTATGAACAACTTATGCAGGTGTAGAATCATTTGACATCGACATTGATCAGCAGAAGGTAACAGTCATTGGAGATTTACAACCCGAGACAGTTCTTCAAACTGTCTCAAAGTCTGGCAAGAAAACTGCCTTTTGGGAAGAAGCAGCTCCTCCGGCAGAGCCTGAAACCAAACCAGCTGAAGCCACAGAAGTTAAACCAACTGAAGCCACTACTGAAGTTAAACCAACCGAAACCACTGATGTTAAACCAGCTGAAACCACTGATGTTAAACCAGCTGAAGCCACTACTGAAGCTAAACCAGCTGAAGCTACAGCCACTGCTTGAGGCGCGGACACAAACTGTATTTAAAGCTTAACTAATATCCATGTTACAATTATATTGTGCGTCCTTGTTTAAATGTTGTCTTACTGACAAATCCTCTGCGTCTTTGTTTGGCACTGATTTGAATTAAAGAAAGTTGAATTTGGTGTTATCATATTTGCTCTTTTCTACAGGTAGTTCATTTTTTGTACTCTATAAAGCGGTCTGAGTCTCTCTGGCAGATACAGAACGAAATGTTATTGGAGGCAAGAAAAAATTATGCATGTGACATTTTAACATATGGACTTTGTAAAAAATTGATTAAATTCACGTTTTTATATTTATATTTAATTAATCATATTTTGAAATTTGAATCTTATGTTATGTCAATTTCTTAAATGAAATTATAAATTTAAAACTGTATTTTAATAGCACTGCACAAAAGCTCAAATGCATCAGTAATATTTACGGTTATTTGGTACGTTCTTCTCTCAAATTAAACTTAGCTGAAAGGGTTTAAGTATATGTGAGATTGAATAACTTAATTTAGAGAAACATTAAGTATATGTGAGACGATAGGACTCAATCATAGTCATTGATTTTGATAATCCGCCGGTTGAGATTTAAGTTAATTTTTATAAAATGGGCGGTTGGATTTACAAAAAATTATAGCAATTGAGTTTGACGGTTTTATGTTGGACAAAATCTCATCCGTTGAATTATTAATAATCAACAATCGGTGTCTTACGGTCTCGCATATATATATCATTTTGAACTTTACTCCTCAAATTAAATACATTAAATGGTAGGTTATGATACAATTAAAAATTGGTAAATCAAATCTTAAAATAAAATATATATTGCATTAATTATTAATAAGGTAAAGTTCAAGAAGGACATCTAAACATATTTGAGATCGTGAGACACGATCTCGTTCGTTGATAATAATCCAACGGATGAGATTTAGTACTAAATAAAACCAACAACCCCTATCGATAGGGTTTTTTATAAATTCAACTGTCCATTTAATAAAACTTTAATCTTAACTTTCGAGTTATCAAAATCAACAGCTGTAATTAAGTCCTTCAGTTTCACATATACTTAATGTTTCTCTTGAACTCAACACATTATTACTATACAATATATTAATATGTATGACAAAGGATTACATGAAAAAGAGATTTAATTTATAAATTATAAACTAATAAGATCCGTCAATCCAAATTATCCAAAGGGTGATATTTGAGGTTATAATTAAGAAACTTAATATTCGAAAAAAATTAGCAGAAAATTCAAAATGAAGGCATTTTCGATACATACATGTAGTATTATGGTAACTAAATATTGACGGTTATAATTGATATATTTTAATCCTGAATTTATGATACTGAATATTTTTTGTATTCTTTGTTTAAGTATTAATAAACAGATTGAATCTTCACTCTTTTGCAGTCAGTTGACAAAATAGGAATTTCGTATGTCTACATTGTATTTTTTTTGATGGGTGGGTTTACAATTGAGTACAAGATATTACATATTCATCAATATCTAAAATGAGCACAAATCAACAGCCTCCACGCGCGCAGACGGGAGGAATGAAGCCCCAGAAAAATCTGAGGAAAATTGGTGAGGCCAGGATTCGAACCCTGGCCCTGAGGTTTCTTTGTAAGGTCCCTCAACCAATAAAGCACCACTCTTTTGGCGCCTTTTTACATTGTATTAGTTCATTGTTTATCGATGAATGGTTCATGAACCTTACTTCACTGTTTTTTAAATCATATATTAAATAAATTAAAATATTTTACAAAAAGACACAGTACTTCACTGATTTATGAACGTTAAATAATTGATGATACATCACAAAATGAATGGTTTATAATAAATCAAAAATAAAATGGGCCATAAAAATACACAAGAGTGCTCACAAATATCAGAAATAAACGAACCATGTATAATACGAAAATATGTTAAAAATAAATACACAGCGCTTCGCTTTATGAATCATAACTCGTGAGACATCACAAAACGGGATGGTTCATGATCCATATATATTCTTTTGTTTTATCAAAATTAAACGTTAATAATGCATGGCATTGATGGTTGAACCTCAAACAATTAGATCCCTAAACTTATATAGCAGCTTAGAGGGTTAGTCAATTCTTTGTTATGTGAATTGAAATGGTTGCTTACAACATGTGATTTCATAACTATTTTAACGTGACTCAATGGATTAAATGAAATCTAAAAACCGTAATATACGGTTAACATAAATTACGAGATTGAGAGTTGGGTTCTAGACAGACATATAAATTTAGTGAGACATAAGGACGTAATCTTGACTGTTAATTTGATTAATTTGACGATTAAGATTACAGTTGGTTTTTAATTAATTGGGCGGTTGGATTTGCAAAAAACATTGGCGGTTGGTGATTGACGGTTACCAATATCAACTGTTGGATTGATAAAAATCAACGGCTGAGATCATGTCCTTCCATCTTATTAAAAGGTGCATGTACTCCTAGAACCTTTCACACAAGATTGATGTGGAATGTATTTAGTTTAAAATATATTTGAAATATTGATTAGGAGACTAACTTTTCAGTAATTAAATCATGTATGAGATTTTAGACGAGTTTTACCCATTCTAACCGCTATAAAAACATTTACAACGTTTTTTAATGACCGTTTGATTGAAATTGATAAATGACTCATATCGATTTATACTTGATATAAAATATGTCAGTTTTACAAGATCCGTTGCCATTGTGTATTATTAGATTTATGGATGACATTATAGATACCCAGATTAACAACAACAAAATAAATGTTCAGAGTATGACAAATAGTACATGTAGCACAAGAAATATAATGCAGCAGGATAATTATAAAGGAACTTTAACTAATAATGGCTAGAGAATAATAGAGGAAGTATTGATTTTTTGAGGCTGTTAGAGTGGCCATTATTTTGGTTAGGTTAACAAAGCAAACATATATGAATGACTTTATTCGTTTAACTAAATGGAAGTTATATAAATTGATAACAACGAATGACTGATGATTACTGGATACAAATTAACGGATCTACCCACTTATTTGTGCACAAAATGCTAAATATGCACTAAACGATAAAGTTCAAATAACAAAATATACAAAGTGTACATTCTGATGTATTTCAATTTTCAAGGATGGTATAATGAATCATCGTTAAGTATTTGAAAGGTCACTAATGATCATTTAGTAGTCTTTTCATGAATTCTTACAGATGATTAAAGACTGTTTGCAAAACACATTGTGTGACGTCGTATTGTTCTCCAATTAAATATCTATGAGCCCAATTTCGTCTTTCATTACCAACCAAAAGCCACCCAATCTTTAATCAAAAAAAAGCCACCCAATCCGTTTCTTCTTGAAAGTCGATCCCCCAACATCTAACTCTCCGTTCGATATTTCCATCCGACGGCTCTCCTCTCACCTTTCATTTTCATCAATCTCACCTTTTCTTTTTTTAATTTTCACTTTATTTACCCGTAAATAATTTAAATTTTATCAAAATATTCATTAGACTACCAATTTTATAGGTTGTATAAAAAACAATTTTTTTAGGCAAATCAAAAAGGATAATAAAAACTAAACATTATTTCAATAGTTGATTACTGATACTTTAACAAATTATATTTAAATTAAAAAATTGTCAAATTTAAGCGTCCATTTGTTAAAAATCAATTTAACTTCAATCAACCAAATTAATTGAAGCAACTATTAATATTCAATCATCTTGTATCACAAATATATAATGTATTTCTTGATTTTGTCCAGACAAAATGTAAAAAACAAGTACATTTTAAAAAATTGTCCATAAAAACAATTTTGTATTACTTTAATATTTAATTAAAATAATATAATCTCCCTTACAAGTAATCTGCAATTGCAATCGCCTCAAACCCTAGTCCCTAGGTCGTAAGGAGCAGTTTCCTTATCCTATCCGCCTGTTCCACTTCTCATTTGCAAACTCATAGATTCCAGAACCAGATTAACTTCATACCAATTTCAACCTATTCTACTTCTTTTTTGTTTCACAACTTTTTTTAATTGCAAAAATAAATATAAAATCCCAAACACAAAATATCTGCAGTTGTCGTTGTTATCAGAGAAATCGTTTGAAAGGGTACCTGTCGATTTCTTCCTTTGTTTGTTGTTTTCATGGTACATATGTTCGAGATCTCGTTGATCTATATTCAAATTTCTCATCTTTTGTTGTGAATTTTGACACCTTTTGTCTCTTCCCGACCGGATCCAGTTCAGAGGATGGCGTGTTGTTTTTTGTGAAGATCTGTTTTTTACTGGCTGGAAGTGGTCAGAGGTTCAATTCGTCAACTGGGTGTTGGTCGGTTTTCGGTTTGATTCGGTGAAAGGTGCGGGGGTGTGAGTTGACTTGGTCGGTGTGTGAAAGGTCAGATCTTTTTGTGACGAAGATGGTGGTGGGGATGAGGCGGACTACGAGGGTGTTTGGTGTGGTGAAAAGTGGGGATGGAGCGAGGATTTTGAGGTCTGGAAGGAAGTTGTACTCAGATCCTTCTGATGCGGTGACCAAGTCTAAGAAGAGTTGTAATAGTGGTAAGGTTGAGTGGTTGAAGATTTCGGATGAGGATGAGGGAAGCAAGGTTGCAACTGGGTTGTGCAGGAAAAGTCAGGTTAGTGACGAGAAAGCAGAAGCTCAGCCTGAGTTTAAAAATGAAGTGTGTGATTTTGTTGCTGGTCTGGAGAGGGCTAGTGGGTTGGAGATTGTGAGAGTTTATCGAAGGAAGAGGAAAAGGGCTGATTTTGATGCAAATCCGGGTGGTTCAAGTGGTAATGAAAAAGATTGTGGTTTTGAAAGGAATTTTGCGAGTCATCTTGTGCGTAGGCAACAATTGAGGATGACTGGCAATGGTAGTTCTGCTTGTCGGCCTGGTTTAGTCGTCAAGTGTAGTTCACATTCACACAACAGTGAGGGTTTGTTGCCAAGATTATTGATTTCTATATTGACCTACACCATGAAACATGGAGTGCGGTTAAGTAAGCTTCAAAGATTTTTGTGCTCCAACCCACTTGTCAGCGTTTTTGAATCATTAGGAATCCAGTTTCTGCAGGTAATTTATCCAATCAGTACCTAGTTTAATAAGTTTTACTTATATTTAGTGAAAAATCTGTGTGGACATGTTGAAATAAAGAGTATTATTTTTCCATTTATTTATGTGGTGTTCTGTGAATACAAACTTCAACCGAGAACTGATAAGATCTCTTCCATGATTTCAGAACTGTTCTGGCTCTGGTGTCTCCGGATATTGCAAGATATATGGAGTGGCACAGTTCGCACCATTATTTTCTGTGAACTTCTCTGCAATTCCAACATGCTTTATGTATGTCCACTCGATCATGTTTCTTCAATCTGACAAATTGGCATGTACATACTTGGAGAATAGAAGCATCAAGACTGATCATGAAGAGCTGGATGACGGCGATGAAACAATTGTCTACATTAAATCAGGAGATCATATCTCGGGAAATAATGATAGAAGTCATGATGTCAACAATACTCATAAGAGGAAACTAGTTCATAGAGGAATAGAAGGTGGCGACTATTTTCACAAGAGGAAACTAGTTCATAGAGTTGGATGTCACCAGATGAGGTTAAGGAGCAGTTTAAGTTCTTCTAAGATTAAAGGGAAGAGGACTGCACCCAGATCAAAGAGAAGCAGACGCGTGTTAGTTGGCGACGATTTTCATAAGTCTAGAAGTTTTTTCTCTGCTTCTGGTATGCAGAAGACAAACAATGTCCGTAAATTGTGGGAGTCGCCGGTAGCTGATCTCTCTTGTATGAGCTTGAATGCGGGCCATTCAATTGGGATCTTGGAAAAAGTTCAGGACTCCTCGTCAGGATGGAGCAGTTCGGATTCACTCTCTTCGCCATTTTCTAATAAACGGGAATGGAGGGCTGGTTCAAATGAATTTGCAAGTAATGAAGTGACAAAAAAAATTTCGACATCGACCAGAGTGGTCACAGTTTCGACGTCATGTGCTGCGAATATTCTAGTTACTGATCATGATAAGTGCTACAGAGTAGAAGGTGCATCTGTAATGTTGGAATCTTCTCACTCGAATAGATGGTTACTTGTTGCCAAGAAGGATGGCTTCACAAAGTATAGTCACATGGCTGAAATGGTCATGAAGCCTTGTACTTTCAATCGTGCTACACACAACATTATCTGGACTGTAAACAATGACTGGAAACTGGAGTTTCCTACCAGAGAAGATTGGTCCATTTTCAAAGAGCTCTACAAGATGTGTTCTTCAAAGAATTTGGAAGCACCCTCTGCTAAGATCATCCCCGTACCAGGAGTATGCATTGTATCTAACTACGAAGACACAACTTCTATTCCATATTCTCGTCCAGAGGCGTACATTAGCCTTGATGGAAGTGAAGTGTCTCGAGTTTTGGCAAGGACATCAGCGAATTATGACATAGATTCAGAGGATGAGAACTGGTTAGCGAGTTACAATGAGGAGATACGCTCACTAAATGGAAGCCATACAACAATTTCTTCTGATACTCTGGAACTGATTATTGATGCTATTGAAAAGGCATTATACTATAGCCCAGGTGATTATCTTGATGAGATGTCAATGGCAGATATCTGTCCTGAGCTGGAGCATGATGGATTTGTTAAAGTAGTGTATACTTATTGGTCGAAGAAACGCACACAGAAGAGCCCTAACCTTGTCAGAGTTTTACAGGTATGTTGAAGACTCTTGATATTGATCTTGCTTTTGTTCGATACACATTATATCTTCATTATATCATGTAAATAAATTCAGAAAGTTTCCATCAGAATATCATTCCTTTATTCCTCTCGGTGCAGAAATATGAATGTGATCAGTGTCTTACTCTTGTATCAAACTCAGCTTGTATTTATAGTAAATATATATTGATTAGTATATAAGTAATCGGTTATCTTAAATGTGGCTTTAATATTTGCGTGCCAAAATATGACATGTGTGATCAGTGTCTTACTGTCTTATCATTGTATCAAACTCAGCTTCTAGTAACAGAAAATATACATTGACAGTGTATTCGTAACCAGTTCTCTTAAATGCTGGCTGTAAGTATCTTTTTCTCTGTAATTCATGGTGAATGGTTATTAGTTTTTAGCAATGAGCGATATTTTGTTGATGAGATTAATTCAAACGGCCTTATTTTCTTTGCCTTTTTATTTACAGGCTTATAAGCCAAGGCAAGTTTTAGATGTCAGAAGGCCTGTTATGCGTAAGAAAAGATCATTCAACCGATATGCCAGCCAAAATGGAAGAGGCAAACAGAGGTTTCTACTTGAAGGTATGGCTTTAAAACGATCATGTTTATGGCATCAATATGTTATGAAATGAATTTCAGTATTTCCATTCTCAAACCTCAATTGAGTTTTAGTTAATCATTTGTTTTTGGTGATTACTTGGATATCTTTTGGTTTGTGCATTACTTAAATTAGTTTGCCTGTTGCTGGCTGTGTAGTTTGACGCTGTAGTAATTAGTATTTGTTTTCATTGTAGGCACATGAGAAACTAGCGTTATTTGTTATGAATATATCAGAGTGGGTTTTCTTTCAACTCATGGTTCTGCGTGTTTCTTATGATTTACGTGACTGGTATGCTCAAAAAATCACAATTAGCGAACTGTAACCAATGCATTATTGACATTTGATGATATATGGCAAGTATTCATTGTTGTTCTTAAATATAATGTAGGCGAAGAGTTTTCTCTAATGGAGGATGAAGAGGCGATGGTCTCAGCCAGCAGATACATAGAATGGGCTACTTATCAACGCAAAAGAGCTCAGGCCCTCATGGAGTATGCAGATTTGGCTACCTACAAAGCTGCCATTGCTATCAAAGTTGCTCAAGCTGCCAAGGATGCAACAGAACCGTGCACTGCTGCCTCCATGATTTTGATGTAGTTAGTGCTACAACCAGGCTTCATAGATAGGGAGCATTTAAAAGAATGACATTTTGATGTTTTGTTGAGGATCAATAGGTTGACACGTCAAGCAATTTGTACATAGTAGCAGGCTAGCTAATTGTACTTCTGCTGCACTCAATCCTTTACTGAACACTTAACTGTTGCACAAACTTGAAATTCTTATATTTGAGTCTGTCCTTGACTGTCATTTTTGTTAGTAGTAAGAGCGTTGTAGATTGTGGATACACTGCGAAAAGATGCTAATACTAGATTAGCTTGCTTCTATGCTACATCAGAGTCCCTTGAAATGAGTATACTTAAATGCATATATCACAAATCAAACACCTGAACAAAGCATACCATTGACCATGTATAAACTTCATGACACCATCAAAATTTGAACGGATGAGTTTGCCGAGAACTAGCTTGCACCAGCTAAGATGGGTTCAGCGGAAAAATGTAAAACCTCTTGCTTGCTCTTTAGGGTGCATCTCTTCTTGCTCTCTGTATCAAGTTTTCCCCAATCCTCAGCTATTCCCATATAACCATACAAATCAGGCATTTCTGTGTTGTCACTGTGCAAATCTGTTACACATGGTTGCGACTGTGACACCTTTGCATTAGTGTTAGCCAGTTTCCAAAATTCTACTCTTCCATGGTTACTCTCAGTAAAATACTTGTGGAGCCTTTCTGCATCTTTCAATCCAGGAAAAGTACCCAAAAACTTGATAATCATAATATGGTCGTTTGTTGACTGTCCAAGGCATACCTTGACTCTCCCATTGATGAAGCCTTTCCCTGCATTAAAGAACGTAAGAGTCATTCAGTGTACCGCAATTACAAGATGTTAGCATGAAAAATTACAAGATGTTAGCATGAATCACATTCCTAAATAACTGTAAACGAGCAATAAAAGAGAAAACAACAGAATCAAGTAACTCACTTCTGAAGAAGGCTTCAAGTTCTTCCACTGTCAGGACTTTAGGTGCAGTGCAACTTTTTCTCAATAAGGAAACATTATGAACTATGAAAACTGGAGGCCAGCATATGAGATCTTCTTTCTGCGCCAATGCTTTCTCTTCCGGTAAGATTTGAGGAGTCCACATCCCAGATTGCTGATTGATATCACTGTTCCAACCCATTGTAACACAGATTGCCTTGAAAAGACCAAGATGTGATGCTCTCAGTCCTGATTTTTGACATGTTAACGAATGAGCTGCTAAATCTCGGGCAACCCTGAATTCTTTTGAATTGCTAAAAACATGAACACAGACAAAAATCCTTCAGTGAATTAAAAATTCCTGAAAAACTGAGCACATTAGTGATAGACAACCGACAGTGATAAAACACACGTCGATAACAAGAATGCATCCTAAGTGTAAGAAATTGTAAAATAAGCTGAAAGCAAGATAGAGAGGGTCTGAATCACGAGAACAAAAACATAACTATCTTGGATGCATAATACTAGTCATCAGTGACTTCTAAACAGTCAGAATAACAGAAGCCTCTTGCTGGAGGAGCAATTTTCAGTTCTACATTTACTCATCATTATCATGCTGCAAGTGAATTCAATCCTATGATATGCCTACCCAACTTACTAGTAGAAATTATGAAATGCACACAAAGGGAACAAGGTGAAACTCATGAAAAACTTGCAAAATGACAATGAAAAAGGAAAGACAATAGTTGTCCTCCTATATTTACCATTTGAGAATCTTAAGTATTTTAGCATATTTTCATGGCACTGGCAGTGGCTCTAATTTACTAACAAAGTGATATAATGTAGACAAGAACATCCTGTGTTAGCTTAAACCAGCTCTAAGCATCATAGAATCTGTACGAAAGAAACCTCATGCAAATTCTAATTAAATTATGAAAAGCAGACCACCACTCACTATGAGTTATCAGTGAGAATGTTAGCTACAAGAGAGGGAGAGAACTATGTCATTAGCAGCGTGGTAAATTCTTGGTCAACTATATTGTAATGTCTACCCTTCAAAGTATTCCTAATATGCACATACATATTTGGCTAAAAGAGCACATCAGGAAACCTTGAGATCCCTCTGTCTAAAATGAATTTGTACATATATCTAATCATCAGAAAATTATCCACTTACTGCACCTCAAACTGACAAAGCTATCAACTTAAGACAGGCCAGACAGCTTGAAGACTTTTATCAGCCATGAGAAAAAAAATCTCGGTTCAAGGGCCTGACTATCTAAAGCATCAAAACGGAATGACAAAGATTCCTACAAATGCATTGCAGCAGCATCAAAATGGAATGCGAAGTAACTTACCTCCAATGAGTTTCCCAAATAATAACTTACCAACATGGATAAGGAGACTAGTAGCCCTTACTAAAAAAACAAAAAACCCCACACTAAACTGAATTGAAGCTTACTTGTAGCTAGTAGCCTTTTACCAACTATTTCGGGATTTCCGAAAAATACTAACCCTGAAATGGTCTTTGAAAGAACAAGTATCAAGATAAGATTCACAGACCTTCTCTTACAAATGATGCAGAACAAAGTACCAGCCTTCCCCTGACCCTTGTATCTCATTCGAGTAGCAGGATTTTCATTAATCTTTAGAGAAATTAATAGAAATGCCTTCTGGATGGATTGACTGAAGTCTCCACTCCTATCGTGAGAAACTGGGTTCAAAGATAATTCCACATCTTTCAGTGTATCAGTATCATCTGTTGTCTTGATGTGACCCTCATCTGTGTCTGTGTTTGAACTACTGGAATGCTTGTTAAACGAGCCTCCTCTGCTAGAATGGGGAAATCTCTTCAAAGTAAGATGATTGGACTTCCTATGATCTTTAATCTGTCTAGGCTCGTGTTGTTGGGAAATTAAGTGCTCCTGTATATGTCTTCTGGGGAGTCGATCAATGGACCCTTGAGGACTTCCTAACCTATCAAATATTGAACGGGACCCTGTCAGTTGACTACGATCCACGCCAGTTGTTTCAGGCAGATGTATAATCATCTCTTTTTTGGATAAAATCTCATTCCTATCTGGTAAATACCTAGACAAACTGGCGTTAGATCTTCTATGTGAGTGTTTACCTCCTGGACTGACTACCCCAGATATATTATATGTAAATGAATCAGTCTCAAGCATCTCATCGGGTGCAACTGCAGCATGAAAGATAGGATCATTTTCCACCCATGTTTGCATTTTGGCATCGAGTCTACCCACAGCCATGTCATAGTCAGGGGTAGCATTCACATCATAGACTGAACCATAATGAGGGCTTAAACTTTCGATTTCTGAGTCTCTAAACCAAAGTCTCTGCTCTTTTTCCGGTGATGACAAATCAAAATGAGCCCCATACTGTTTAATCTTGCTGCTAATATCAGGGTCATACATTCGAAAGTCAACAAATTTGTCCCTTGGCTCAGTCGAAGAAACCACTTTACTTGCATAACGGTTCTGTTCACCATCTTGTTTATTTTGAATAGAAGGGCGCCACAATCTACTCACTGAACAATCCTCGCGTATCTCTTCAGCATTGTACATCAAGTCCGCTCTGGAGTTAGTACAGTTGGCATTTTCTTCCAGATTATAATGATTGTCAACCCAAGTTCTAGCTGCAATACATCCAGGATCATAGTCGGATTGAATGCCGAAATGAGGATCCTTATAGCCATGATCCATACAACTGTGCAAACAACTCTCCGGATGGCTTAAACATGAATGGCGGTCTGAATGTATACCCCTATCATGAGAGACATGGTGAGACAACTGCCGATCCTTAAAACTACAATCAGATATATAATTATCCTCATTCTTATTTGCGATGGTCAAAGGTAAGCGTGCATTATAGCATTCTTTTTTAGCACGTTGACATAAAGCTTCATTTGACTCATCATATCTCTTTGCTTCCATGTGAATCCCAGGAGATCTCTGTCTATGAGTTTGTGAAAAACCCGCATTTACAGTTCTGTATTCCACGTCAGACAGATGGCCTAACTCACCCTTTTCTTCACTTCTGACTGTAGGATAATGGTAATGCAGATGCTGAAAAGAATCACGAGTACTTTTCAGATGAGTTAAAGAACTTGCGTATTTATGATGGTCTGATGTTGAGTAATGCGCTGGGTGCCCTTCATACGCATCAAATACAGATCTTCTTAAGACTACCGATTTATTACCGCAGAGATCATCATATGCTGATTTTGGATCTCCATGACAGTGGGAAGACCTATGGAATGCATCCCTAGAAGCAGGTGATGTGCTTGCATATGTGTTTGCTTGAGATTTTGAGCAGACTGGATCCGGATACGATGCATCTCTCGAACTCAGCAGGTGATCATCTTCATAATAGGAACCAAAATTTAGCGATCTTTCGATACTCAAATAACTTCTATGCTGATCACTTTTGTCCACAATGGCATTAGTTTTCCCAGTATGAAAATGCCTACTAGTTTCCCCATAACTTGAGACAGGTTGAACAAACTGATGTGGCCTAACCATTCTTGAATCTACTTCAGACTCATAGGTCACATCGCTATTATCAACAGCCACCAAATTTCTTCTATGGAAGGTAATATGGTCACTCGGACCCGCTTCCGAAGCAGGTTCACCAGCATACTTGCAGCTATCAGTAAAACAAGGACTTATCATGTGTGGTGCAGGTTCACACGGCTCCCTTGGTCGGAATGGGGGAGGAGTACTCTCATGCCTACGATTATGCCCTCCGTATGCCCCCCTCCTTGATACCTCATGGTAGCGTCGTTGCGGTGACCTTGACCGAACCCTACCATTGCTCTCACCTTTGCTGAAATCCCAACCATACTCACCTCTTTCCTTCACACCATTCCCCCTCCTTTCACTATCCCTTCCATAACCAGAACCACCATCACTACAGCCTCTTCTGTCCATAAAATACGCATAATCCTCCCGACTCATCTCCCGCATCCGTTCTCTCACATGCATCAACACATCTTCATGCCTAGACATCCTAAATCACTAAATCCTCAATGTACCAACAAAAAAAATCTATTGCACAGAAATCATCTGATGTGACAAACTAAGTCACCTCAGCATCGACAAACACATCCAGACTCACGAAATCAGCAACCAAAACCTAGCGATGAAAATCCGAAAAATATACGATAAACCGAGGAACCAACTAGCATAGAAAACCTAGCCGCGGATAGGATACAGAAATCGTTTTGCAATCACGGAGTGGGCACAATCGCGGTCTCCGGTAGCGACGAGCTTTGCGAACGTTGAAGAAGTCGCGTTGCGCATGCGCAGGAAATCCTCGTCATCGGCAGCACCATTTTCATTTCATTGCGTTTCGTATTGTTTTGTTGAACATGAACCGTTTAGGGTTTATCGATTTCTCCGCTCTAATCGATAGTGTTAAGTGCAGTTATTTATATAAAAAATTCACTCCTAGCGGCTTGGGGACCGGACAAACTTCAGAAATTCTAGATTAAGACGGAGATTTAATGAGAAAGGATTAACTCCTCAAACTTAAAGAATAAATGACTGATCATTAGATAGCTACTCTTTGTATAATGTGAAAAATACATATAGGAAGGAGTTCTAGAGGGATAATATAAATTTTGTAGGATGGAAGGACTCAAACATTGATTTTTATTCATCCAACGGTTGATATTGATAATTGTCAATCTCAACCGCCCGTGTATTTTGCAAATTCAACCACTTATTTTAATTAAAATCAAATTAATCTCAATCTTTATATTAAAAATCAAATTTAACGGTTAAGATGATGTCCTTTTGTCTTTCAAAAAATTGATGTTCTTCTAGATCTAACTCAATACATATATCGATGTATAAACATTAAATTTCCATGACATGATTTAATTATTATCAATATTTTGTTACCTTTTGATAAATATCCTCACTCATGAATATTTATATTGAGTTATAAATAATAAGAATGATTTATTTATTTTAAATAATATAGTCAGAAGAGTTAAGTTCAAGAGGAAATATAGTTTTTAAGAAATATAGATGCAATCTTGATTGTTTATTTGATTAATTCACTAATTGAGAAAAAAAGTAGTTTTAATTAATTTGATATTAAATTAACAAAAATCACATGTTGGAAATAACAGTAATCAATATAAGTCACTAAATTAATAAAAAACTAACTATTGAAATGATGTCATTTAGTCATACAAATAATACTTGTTCTTTTAGAATCTCTTCCATGATAAGTATATTTCAAATTAAAACTTTCAAAAACAAATGTTACATTCATTTGTTAATACAACAAAATAAACCAATCAATTTAGTTAAAAATAAACTTTAGCTCAACCATTTTAATGGTAAAAATCAAGTGTTATACATCATTTGCCATATATTTTCAATGCTTCCAACATATATCTCCCAATATATAAAACGCAAGGATGAGAATTGACGGTTTCTTTTTGAAGCCACAATTCACATCTTCATTTTACCCCTGCTTAAATCAATAATTACTGATTTAACATAATTATTTTTTTATGATACAATTCATTTTTCTATTCCATATTATTTTAAACATATTTTAAATTAATTATGTGCACATAAATGTGCACCAAACTACTAGTCCTATATTTAAAGTGCAAGGAGTGGAATTAACGGTTACCTTTGAAGCCAAATTTCATATCCCCATAATACCCTTTTACGTTTCACTAATTACATTTACAGGTCCTTACAATACCATCTTATAATATAAAAATAATTTTAGACACATTATATTTACACCAGTTACTAGTTACATAAAAACACTAGTAGTATCTACTATCTAGTATTGGAAGCTTTGAAGAATGACGAGGAAGTTTTTGAGAAAAGGTTTGGAGGCTATCTAATCAGTTGACGATCAACTAATCCGCAGTAGCACAATGGATAAATTATGAAATTTAATTCCGGGTTCGAACCCCGGCTGCGGAATTTTTTTGCCAAATTATCTTTTTTTTTTTTTGATTAAACCATTCAAGATGAAACAAAAGCAAACAGCAAAAGAGAACCATAATGGCTGAAGATTAAAGAAAGCTAGACATAAAGACAGGAATCGAATCCACCGCCGACCATTGCACTTTAGCCAATCTTGCA